>PVIY010044060.1:0-19952 GCA_004026745.1 Myrmecophaga tridactyla
AAAAAAAAAAAAAATAACCAAATAAAGCCATGCCAATCTCATCTCGTTTTCTGCGCAAGTTAGATTTTGTCAAGAAAAGGGTGGAACTCAACTAGCAGTCCGCCTAGAAGCATTTGCGGTGGACGATGGAGGGGCCGGACTCATCGTACTCCTGCTTGCTGATCCACATCTGCTGGAAGGTGGACAGCGAGGCCAGGATGGAGCCGCCGATCCACACGGAGTATTTGCGCTCAGGGGGGGCGATAATCTGGGGAGGGAAGGGAGACGTCAGCCTGAAGATCCTGTCTCCTGGTGGCACAGCGGGCTGGGGGTGGGGGGGCTGGTGCCCAGGCCCCAGACCCGGAGACGAAGGCTCCCCTTGACCACCAGAGACTCACCTTGATCTTCATCGTACTGGGTGCCAGCGCCGTGATCTCCTTCTGCATCCTGTCGGCGATGCCCGGGTACATGGTGGTCCCGCCAGACAGCACTGTGTTGGCGTAAAGATCCTTGCGGATGTCCACGTCACACTTCATGATGGAGTTGAAGGTAGTTTCGTGGATGCCACAGGATTCCATGCCTGGAGGGAGACAGAGGCTGGTCTTAGCTTCCCTGCACAGCAGGGCGCCCCGGGCTGGGGTGGGGGGCGTGGGGGGCCTTAAGGGGGAGGATGGCTTGCCCGGGATGGGGGGAGCAGGGCTAGGAGGCCACGTGGTCACTCACCCAGGAAGGAGGGCTGGAAGAGGGCCTCGGGACAGCGGAACCGCTCGTTGCCGATGGTGATGACCTGGCCGTCGGGCAGCTCGTAGCTCTTCTCCAGGGAGGACGAGGAGGCGGCGGTGGCCATCTCCTGCTCGAAGTCCAGGGCGACGTAGCAGAGCTTCTCCTTGATGTCACGCACAATCTCGCGCTCGGCCGTGGTGGTGAAGCTGTAGCCACGCTCGGTGAGGATCTTCATGAGGTAGTCGGTCAGGTCCCGGCCGGCCAGGTCCAGACGCAGGATGGCGTGGGGCAGCGCGTAGCCCTCGTAGATGGGCACGGTGTGGGTGACCCCGTCGCCGGAGTCCATGACGATGCCCGTGGTGCGGCCGGAGGCGTACAGGGACAGCACGGCCTGGATGGCCACGTACATGGCAGGGGTGTTGAAGGTCTCGAACATGATCTGGAGGGAGAGGGGTGGAGGGGGGCTCGTCAGGTCCAGGAGGGGACAGGGACAGCTGGCCACACTGGGGACATGCAGAAGAGTGCAAGGAACACAGTAAAAGTGTGCTGGGGAGGGGGACACGGGGGCAGGGGCTCAGTCCAGGCCTAAGGTGGTGCAATCAGACACACTCCAAGGCAATTTACACCAGCGTCCTTGGCTGCCACCGAGCCAGTGTTAGTACCTAAATCCACAGCACTTTAGGAACACCTAGTCAAAGGAACAGACACCAGAAAGAGGATTCATCTGGGGAAAAAGCAAACAGAACCTGCAGAGTTCCAAAGGAGACTCAGGTCAGAGAAGAGAGTCCTATGGAGAACGGCAGAGAGAAGAACAAGTTGAGAGGAGGGAAGGCACCGCAGGGGGAGGACCGCGGGCCGCCCGGGAGAGGCGGGGAGCACTAACCTGGGTCATCTTCTCACGGTTGGCCTTGGGATTGAGGGGGGCCTCGGTCAGCAGCACCGGGTGCTCCTCCGGGGCGACGCGCAGCTCGTTGTAGAAGGTGTGATGCCAGATCTTCTCCATGTCATCCCAGTTGGTGACGATGCCGTGCTCGATCGGGTACTTCAGGGTCAAGATGCCTCTCTTGCTCTGGGCCTCGTCGCCCACGTAGGAGTCCTTCTGGCCCATGCCCACCATCACGCCCTGCGGAACGAGGGACGGGGTCAGTCCCGGCGCGGGCCGCCCAGGCCCCGCCCCCCACCCCGGGACTTCACCCAGGTCAAAGCGGGCCTGGCCGCCCTACCTGGTGCCGGGGGCGCCCCACGATGGACGGGAAGACGGCCCGGGGCGCATCGTCGCCCGCGAAGCCGGCCTTGCACATGCCGGAGCCGTTGTCGACCACGAGCGCAGCGATGTCATCATCCATGGTGAGCTGCGGGCCGGGGGGCGAGGCCGTGAGCCGGGGAGGGGCCGCCCGCCCGCCCACTTCCGGCCGCCAGGGGGCGCCGGCGCGCGCCCGGCCTCGGGACAAAGGAAGCCGGGCCGGCCGCGCTATTTCCATAAAAGGCAAGTGCGGGTCGCGGCGGCGGCGCCGCGCGGCAGGAAGCCAGGCCCCGCCCCCGCCCGGCGGCCCCTCCCCGCCCCGCTCCGTAGGGGCTCAGCGGCCACACCCTCGGCGGGGGCGCGGGGCAGTGCGCGCAGGCGCCCTGGAGGCCCGCCGACCCCACCCCTTCCGGGACGGACGGCCCCGCCCTCGCCCTGCGCCCCGGCCTGGGCCGTGCACCCCGGCCCTGCCCGCGCCCTTGTCCGGCCGGCCGTGGACGGGGGGTGCTATGGTGGGGGCAGTGGGGAGGGGGGGAGCACGTACTTACGCACGCGCAGTAGCGCCCCAACCCCCACCCCGGCCTCGCTGCGCCCACCCTGGGGACAGGGACAGCCACCTGCCCGCTTGGACAAAGACCCGGCCGGTCACCGCGGCCTCCCCCCACCCCAGGACTCCTCCAAGCCGCTCGCTACGGGATCATGGTCTCGGATCCAGAGCCGGGGAGGGAGGTGGAATCCCGCCTGTCGCGGGTCTTGGGGGGCGGCTCTCCACGGGCGACATGGGGCCGCGGCTGGAGACCAAGTGGACGCTGCAACGGGGCGCTGCCTCCCGGGCATGGAGGCGCGGGGACCTTGCCTGGGCGTCGGCCATCAGCACCCGTGGACCCTCCCTCCGCGCGGGCCATCCGTGCGCGGGGGGGACCCTGCCTGGGCACCGGCCATCAGCACGCGGGGACCCTGTCTGGGCGCCGGCCATCAGCACGCGGAGACCCTGCCTCTGTGCCCGGCCATCAGCGCGCATGGACCCTGTCTCTGTGCCCGACCATCAGCGCGCGGGGACCCTGCCTCGGTGCCTGGCCAGAGCGACTTACCTTGGAGGTGGCGGATGTAAACCGGCGGTGGTGGCGGCTGAGCGGCGAGAGGCCTGTGCTCGCGGGGTGGACGCGGTGTCGGCGGTGGCTCCGCGTCGCGCCGCCGGGTTTTATAGGGCACTGCCGTGGCCGCTCGAGCCATAAAAGGCAACTTTCGGAACGGCGCGCGCTGATTGGCCCCGCGCCGCTCACTCACCGGCCTCGCCGCACAGTGCAGCATTTTTTTACCCCCTCTCCCCTCCTTTAAAAAAAAAAAAAAAAAAGGAGCGAGCGAAAGAGCGTGAGCGAGATTGAGGAAGGGAGGGCGGAGGAGGGAGAGAGTTTTGGCGTTAGCCGCCCTTGGGTGCTGGGCCCACGGGCCAGGGGTGCGGGCCTGGGGTCGTCCCCCGGATGGGCAGTGTCCGCGCCGGCCCTGCGGGGCCAGGCCTGGTTTCAGGCTGCCGGTGTTGCCGCGACCCCCACCCGTGACCCTATGGGTGTGGATGTCACATGAGCACAGCAGGCCCTGGTGGGCAAGGGGTCAGCATGGAAGCAAGGGCGCTGGTTGCTGCAGGCACGTGCTGAAGTTGCAGCGGCATTGAGGGGGACACAGGCAGGGGACGGTCACAGTCACTCCCCCTTGCCAACATTAGCTCAACTGCCCAGGAGGCCTGGCCTGGGGGTACTCTGGCGGGGTTTGCAGGGCTGGCTGTGGGCTGGGGCCCTTCTCAGACACCTGGGGCTGAGCTTCCCTGGCGAAAAAGGCTGCAAGCCTCCCCTGCTGCAGGGAAACTGTTCCCAAGGAGCCAGGCTGCCTCTGACGCCCGCCTGGTCACACCCAGCCGAAGCCGTTAGCTGTTGGGTGGGGTTGGCAGGGCTGACTCTGCCCCCCTTTGAGACTGGGCCCCTCCATCCATCTTCCGTCACGGACAGCCACAGCTGAGCTGCTTTCCTGGACCATCTGGAGGCCGGGAAGGACTCTGGGGAGGAACGCAGTGTGCCAGAGGGGAATTGGGGGGAGGGCAGTGGCGGGAACCCAAAGCCAGCTGGTCTCAGAGAAGACCCTCCTCTCACCCTTTCTTACCCTGGGTCTGTGCACCCCACATTGGGCAAGACCCATGGCGGGGGAGGTCCAAAATGGACAGCCCAGTCCTCTGGTCCTGGGGCTCCCCAGGGGACACATGAAGATCAGTGTGTGTCAGACAGGCCTGGCGCCCGGGGGCTCAGCCTGGAGGACCAGGGGTGGGCTTCACTCGGGGTGACAAGAGGCCACAGGTGTTCTTCATCCCTCTGTCACTGGCCATCTCGGGGCACCCCATGGCGGTGAGAAAGCGGGAGGACGTCGGCCCTGTGGGGATGGAGAGCCTGCGGCTGGAGAAGAGGTGGCTTGCTCCAGCTCGCTGGACGGGCCTGGGGGCACGGTACTCTGAGCACCGCAGAGGCCACCCCCAGGTGGGAAGGGAGACCCCCACGCAGCTACAGCAGAGGCCACACGGTCCAAGTCACGTGCCAGCCTTCCCAGAGACCTGCCAAGAAGCTGCGGCCACTCCCCCATCCCGGCGTGGGCCTGGGTGAGCTTTCCCAGCCTGTCCACTCGCTGCCTCCCGGGGGCTGGCAGCCCTGGCCCTGGCCTTCTTTCTCGATCATGGGCATCTCGCCAGCCCCCTCACGACCTGCCAGCCCTGTGATTCACCAGGCCAGGGGGCACCCCTTTGCACTGCCTGTCGATGAGCCTGGTGTGGTACTGAGTCTGGGGCTGCAGGCACGGGGTGGGAGGTTCTTGGGGTGGTTCTGGGCACGGAGTGGGGAACACTGGTCCCTGAGCAGGACCTGGGTTGCCCGCTGGCCTGTGGTACCCACTGTCTGCAGCAGCCACTCCCTGGTGATCTCCTATGCATCCTTCAAGGCCCATACCAGAAGGCCCCTTCTTAGCGCTTTAGCATCATTATCATCCACCTTCCTCCCCACATAAGACAGCTGCCCTGGACTGGTATTGGTAATTTGGCCTTTGAGGGTATGTCACCCCCACTTTCCTGCCTTGCCCACGCCCCCGTAACCCCCTCAGGGCCCTGCTCTGTTGAATGAAGAAATGATTGGCTGGGTGTCCTCAGTCCAGACTCTGGGGAGATGAGGGGCCAGGAGGGGGCTGGGCAGCAAGCCTGGGGCAGGGCGGGATGGGGCCTGGCCAGTAAACGGGCCTGAGCAGAGCAAGAAAGCAGGGGAAGAGGAAAGGGGAAGTGCAGCCTGCTGGGGGAGGGGGAGGAGGTGGAGGGAGAGGAAGTGAACAGGTTATTCTTCACTCGGGAACTTTGCCTTTGCGGGGTGGAGGGGGGAGGGGGGTTCTGCCACGGAGACTTGGGGCTGGTTGGGTCCACCATGAACCTGGGGCCCAGCACTGGGTCCCAGGTCTCCTGGTTCCTTCACCCTGCCAGGCCCCAGGCTAGGGTGTCCATAGCCTTTTGGGGCCAGATCCCCCCACACCCCATGCCCTCTCCTGCCAAACAGCCACCAGCCACCAAGCCCTGGGCCTACCGGATAGGCAGCCCAAGCTCCTTTTTTTCAGAGGGAGGGTCTGGGGTAGGGCTGAGCAGAAGAGGCCCCCCTTTTAGACCATGGGCCACAGGAAGGCAGGGACCCCGCAACCAGAGGGCGCTCAGTGAGGGGTAACTGAATGAAGGGGTGAGGCAGAGGGGCTAAGATATTCTAGCAAGCACACCCCCTTTTTACAGATGGGGAAACTGAGGCAGGACTGGTAAAGCACCCAGGGCTTAGGCTCCAGTGTGAAGGGTGCTCAGCTGGGCTTGGGGTCCCCAAAAGCAGTGGCCTCACCTCCTGCCTTATACTGCCCCTCCCTGAGTAAAGCCTGGAATGTCCCGAGGGAATGGGTCCAAAGGTGCTTCCAAACTCTAAATTCCTGGGCCCTGCCTCACTCCTCAGCACTTGTCTCCTAAGGTTCAGAGAGAACAGCCACCAGCCTGCGGTCACACAGCATCCATCCTGAGGGCCTAAGCTTCCTCTCTCCTCTGCCTCTTGCATCCTCACTTTCCCTGTTTGCAGTATGATCTTAAGAAGAAGCCTCGGCTCCTTTGAACAAGTGGACCTCAGGAGTCTTGAGGTCCTGGGAGGGCCTATGCTTGGGGTCCCTCACCTCCTGCCAGACTTCTCAGTCTTCAGGGGTCAGCTCTTGGACTGCCACCTCCAGGAAGCCTGCCGTGACCTCCTCCTTCCTCTACCATAACTGAGAAGTAGAGACCCAGCCAGAGCTTCTTAAAGAGTAGTCCAGGAAGGCCTCCCCGAGGAGGTGACCAGCCAGCTGGGGGAGGTTGGAGAACAGCCTGGTGAAAGGCCCAGGGGCAGAGAGATGGGCTGTGCCCTGGGCAGCACCCTGGCTGGCTCCCCAGACCTGGCAGCCTCTGCCCCACCGCCCAGATTCCCCCACCCCTTAAGGGGTCATCTGGGGGGTGGGAGCTGTCCTGGAGAAACTGGGAACTTCTAGACACTTCATGGGGGAGTTTTTAAAAATCCTTAAAAACTACCCTCTCACTTCCATTCCCCCAGGGCACTCAGAAAAACCTGCCTAGCCTTCCGGGGGGTTCCCAGACTTGCTTGAATGATTCAAAAAAAAAGAAACAAAAAGCTTCCCTGGGCTTCCCCTCTACAGGCCCACCAGCTATGCCCTTTTATCCCATGAAGGTCCTTGGGCTGACTGTGCCCATTCTCTGGATGAGAAGCCGAGACCCCCCCCCCCAGAGAGACCCAGGGGGCTACAAGGAAGGGGCCCCTTGGGGGCGGGGTGGGGCTGTCCAGGTGAGCTGGGGTGGATGTTCCTGTCCCCTCTCTCGTGTGCACAGCGACCTGCTCACAGCCACCCAGAGGTCACGGCAGCCTCTGGGGCAGGGGATGGGGGGCCAGCAGCCACGGCAGGTTCTGGGGACTCCTGGCCCTGCCACCTGGGCTGTGAACCGAGCAGGTGTAACACGTGGCTCCCAGGTGGCCTGGGGCGGTCACTGTATGGGGGGGACCCCTGAAGTGCCATTGGGCCCACGGGGGCTGGTGGATGTCAGGGGCTCAACCCCCTCCTGGCTGGGTGGCCTTTTCCCCCCACTTTCCTGCCCAGCCCGAGGGGCTCGGAAATTCCACAGGTGTTGGGCCACTGGAGGTCCGGGGTGGGGGTGGGGGCACCCCTCCTGAAGAGCCTGAGGAAGTGAAAGGGGAAGGGGGGAAGGAGGTGTTGGGAAAGGACGGGCGGGGTGGCCGCTGATTCACGGAGGCCACTGGCTCCCCCATCTCCCAGCCCAGCCTCCCCTTCCCGGTCTCCCCCATGTCCGTGAGAGGAGAAGGGAAAGCATAGTGTCTGGGGCCGGGCCTGGGTCCAGAGCTAAGTGGGAATCTCCCTATTTCTCAGAAGGGCAACCGAGGCCCAGTGAAAGTGAGAGACCTGGCCCTGCAGTTAATAGCCCAGTCTGGCTATTGCTAGAACTTACTGGAATTTGCTGGAACCCGGAATCCAGAACCAGGTGCAAGGCCAAGGTCCATGGAGAGCCTCGAAGGGCCCCACAGAGTCCTTCAGCCTCTGCAGTCACTGCTCTTGGCCCCATACTTCAGATGGGCAAACTGAGGCTCAGAGTGGCCAGGGACCTGGCTGAGTGGTGGCAAAACCTGCACCCAGCCACCCTGGGCCTGGCAGTGGGGATCACGCCGGGCTCCTCGTGCAGCCCTCCTCAGCTGGCACCGGCTGCTCCGGTGTGGGGCGTGGTATCTGTCCTAGTGGAAATCCGATCGGCTGTAACACATAATCAGGCCCTTCTTGGCCAGAGGTTTCTGCCATCTGCTAGGCTCGCCAGAACCCGAGCCAGCCCTGTGCCAGCTGCCAGGGACACGGTGGTGACTACTGAATGCCACACAGGGCACCAGGCAAGGTCCAAAGAGGCCCCAGGCCCATCGAGGCTCAGGGAAGGATCCCAGAGGCAACCCCAGGCTTGGGTTTTGTTTTTTGTTGTTGTTGTTTTTTAATATATTTATTGTTTATTTTACTGGGGCAACATGCATGCAACGCCATATTTCCAGTTCAATATAATATAACGTATTATACTGTGCTGCCATCACCACCCATGAGCAAAACTTTTGCATCCCCACCAAACAGAAACTCTGCCCCCATCAAGCACTAACTCCCCATCCTCCCCACCCCCCACCCCCAGCCCCTGGGAACCTCTAATCTTACTTTCTGTCCCTAGTCTAGATACTTTATATAGATGAAGTCATATGATATTTGTCCTTTTTGTGCCTGGCTTCTTTCACTAAGCATAATGTCTCCAAGGTTCACCCACATTGTAGCACAGATTGGTGCTTCATTCCTTTTCACGGCTGAGTAATATTCTATTGGTGGACAGAGTATATTTTGTTGATCCGTCATCTATAGGTGGACACACTTGGGTTGCTGCTGTGAAACTGGCCTGCAAGCGTCTGTGTGAGTCTCGGCTTTTGGTTCTTCAGGGTCTACATCTAGGAGGTGGAACGACTGGATTATATGGTGGTTTTACATTTATATTTCTGAGGAACCACCAAACTGTCCTCCACTGCAGTTGCCTGCCCGGTTTTACATTCCCACCAGCCGTGCACGAGGATTCCTATTTCTCCACATTCTCACCAGCGCTAACACACATTTGTTTTATGGTGGTAAGATACAGGCAGAATTTTCCCACTAACCATTTCTAAGTGCATGGTTCAGCAGCAGTCATTGCACTGACATAGTCATGCAACTATTGCCGCTATCTATTTCCAAACTGGCTTGGGTTTAGATGGGACAGGAGACAGGGAGGGTCTCTCTGGCACATCTGTCTCTGGTGGGGCCTTGGGCCTGCTGGCTCGGTTCCCAGGTCCTTTGGGAGTTAGGCTCTCCACTGGCCCCTCGGCACACCTGGGCTGCCCAGACATGCTGCAGGGAGCCTGTAGTGTTGGGGTGACGGTGGCTGGGGGAGCACATGGATGTGCTGTGGACATGTAACAGGATGGAACAAGTTAGCCCAGGCCCAGGTAAGGACAAGCAATAACAGGGCACAGTGGCAGGGGACTGGACACCATGACCTCTTAACTCAGCCACACCAGAGGGAAGAGCCCCCCACCCCCCAAGCAGGGGAGACACCCCAGGAAAGAAGGCGGCATGCTCCTGTCACCCCCTAGGCCCCACAGATTGGACAGCTCAGCTTGGCTTCTTCAGGGACCCCGGGAACTCCACCCTTCCCTCTTGGAACCACGTTCAGATTTTGTGTCAAGCAGGATTCTGAGCCTGCCTCCCACCTCCTGGGTGTCTCGGAAAGTGACTCCAGATCTGAGGCTGTGAGGGCCAGCAAGAGCCTGGTGGACAATGCTGGGCAGACTGGGCCTTCCAGCTTGTTCAGGGACTTGACACCGACACCCTGGCAGCTGGACACCAACTGCCTATTCACCAAATGGGAGGTCAAGGCCCAGAGACGGATAGAAACTCATCAAGGGGCACACAGCACACACAGCAGGTCAGAGGCCGGCTATGGAGGGCCAGGGGATTTGCATCTGGGTGCCACCTGGATGGCAAGGGTGATGCTGAAGCTTCTGCTGGGGGTGGGGGGTTAGGCTGGTCAGAGCCAAGAGGAGCAGCTCTTAAACGCAAGTAGGCCCCACTCAGGGAATCCTGCCCCCACTGCCCGCCTCTCTGGGACAGGAACTGTCCCTCCCAGCCTGGCGCTCCAGCTGGGCCAAACCCAGCGGTGCTGACCCAGCCTCGTTCCCCAGCCCTCCCTGGATCAGAGGCTCGCCTTGCAGGGCCTGCAAAGGGCCGGCCAGGTCTGGCTTCTGCAAGTCTGTGCCTGTGGTCCCCCCCCAACCTGCGACAGCTTTGAGGCAGCACCCACAGCCTCCAGCATGCAAAGCCCGCTCTGTGCCTCCAGCCCACCTTTGGGGATTGCAGTTCAGATGGAACCTGCTGGGTTCCGGGCCCTGGGGTGGGCACAGGGGACTCAGCAGGGACAGGCCCAACCCAGCTTCTCCCTCAGAGACCCTTAGGGGTGGGGTGGGCTACTCACTGCTCCCCTCCGGGAGCTTCCACAGCCCCCCAGCTGCAAAGCAGGGCTCCCAAGAGGAGCGCCCAGATGAGCAGGTGTTGTGGATGACCTTGGGCAGGTCGCTGAACTGACCCACCTGGCAGGGCTGGAGAGTGCAGGGGAGACTGCATGACACACCTGGGAGGGGGCGGGGGGGCGCCCAGGGCAAGGATGCCGTGGACAGGTCACACCCTGAGGTTGCTGGGGTGGGGGCAGGAGGGGAGGGGGCAGCTCGGGGCAGTGGAGGAGGCTGTGCTGGGGAGCAGGCCCTGGGCTCCTGGCGCCACTCCAGAGGCTGGAGGGAGCTCCCCCAGGCTGAGAGGCTGGCACAGGGCCCAGCAATGCCACCTGGAATGCCGCCACCAGCATCTGTCCCGGGCACTCACCTCTGGGGTGTGGAGATTCTCGCCCAGGTGAGAGCGGGAGCCAGAGTCGGCCAGGGCCTAACGTCCCCATGGAGGACATCTCCATGTGCCGGGTGACAAATCCATAGGGGAGAATGCCATCCGCTGGGAACTGCAGAGCCGAGCCCCTGCCTGGGAGCTGGGGTTGGTGGACGAGTGCCACTTGCCGGACCATTCTTAGGGTGGGTTGTTTGGGGAGGGGGCTTCCATTCCACGAAGGGCTTGCTGGCCCAGCCGCTGGGGTCAAGGGCGGGGTGGGGACGATGGGCAGTCCTGAGCTGTCAGGGCCAGGCTGTCGGGGCCCCAGGGCTCCCCGCAGGGTCAGCCAAGGCAGCAGAGGTCCCAAAGGGCATTCCCCAGTATGTGTCCTGGTGGCTGCGTGCACCCCCAGGGGTGGTACCCTGGCTCGCTGTAGGATCCCAAGGGCAGCCCCCAACAAGGGGCGGGAGGGTGGAGGAGGGGCGAGCCAGGAGGGCTGCCGCTGTTCCTTCTGGGCTGGTTTTCAACAAGAGAATATGGGCGTGGTATTTGGTCAAGAAGAAAACGGGGACAGGGTGTGAGGAATGAGCCGAGACTGAATGGGCGTCATCAGATTGACAATAAACACAAAAAGCTGTTTGACATCGTTAGTAATCAGGGAAATGCACGTTAAAACCGTGATGAGGTTCCACTTGGTACCCGCCAGGGTGGATAAAATAAAAATGACTAATGACAGCAAGTGCTGGCGGGAAGGTTTTGCAATGGGAATCACACACACTGGCCGCGCGGGTGGGGCTTCTGCAACCACTTTGGAAAAGTGCTTGGCAACTTCTTGTGAAGTTAAACATACACTTAAAATACGGCCCAGTTATAAGTGCTCTAAAAATATATTTTTTTAACATTTTTTAATTAAAAAAATGACCCATAAATTCTGCTAATTTCAAGAGCAACGGTCCACACCGTCACTGAAAAGATATAAAAGACAAACTGGAAACAACCAACCCAAATGCACCAGTAGAATATGTTGGGTTCATGCAAACGGAATACTATACAGCAAGGAAAAAGAATAAAGCGCTGATACACGCAACACCATAAATCTCACAAACGCAAAATGAAGCGAAAGAAGCTAGGCATGGAAGAGTAGCTTCTGAATGGTTCTATTTTCACAGAATTTAAGAACAGGGTACAAGTAAGTCAATTGGTAGAAATCAGGGTGATGATTCTTTTTGTGGGGGACATTTCCAGAAGGGACTTGAGGGGGGCTTTGGGAGGCTGGAAATGTTTCGTGATCCGAATGCTGGATACAGGTGGATGTTCAGCTTGTGGCAGCTCATGGAGCTTGAGGCTCCAAGAGATCTTGGAGGGGAGGGGTCTTCTTTCAGGTGGCAGCCAGATCAGGGGGGTGGCCCACGCTTGCCAGCCTCACCTCACACCCCACACGCTGACCTTCTCTAGTCCTCAGACTGCCAAACTCCTGCCCGGGCCCTTTCCTTTGTTGCTCTCACTGTCCATAATGATCCCTTTCCCTCTTTCCCACATATTCTCTTGGCCTCTTTAAGCTCTGCTCATCCTTTGGGGCTCAGGGCAAATATCACCTCCTCCAGGAAGCCCTCCATGAGCCCTAGACCGGCTCAGGGCTCTTGTAGCACTCTGTACTTCGTCAAACTCATCGCAGCCAACAATTAGGCGTATCTGTGTGATTACAGGTTCACTCTCTCCCTTACCGCTCCGCAGGCAGAAAGCACATCTGCTCTGCTCACTGCTGCGTGTAGTCTGGCTTGATAAACTCAGCTCTGATCTGCTGATGCAAGGAAGGAAGGAAGAACAGATCCAGTTCTGGGGCAGAAGAGACCGGGACAGCAGGAGTGGATGTGTTGTCTCTCAAGGGAGTGAGCTTCCTGTCACAGCAGGGTGTGGGCATGGCCCTGGCAGGGATGGTGTCTCCGGACTGTGAAAGCTGGTGAGGACCTGTTCTAGGGAGCACGGGGCTGGGTCAACCCAGGGCTCACACCTTCCAGCGGATGCTGGTGGTGGAGAGAGGAGAGGATGGGTGTCACAGGAAGTCCTCAGGTCTCTGCCTGCAGCTGACTCACCCAGTTTGATAATGCTCCTAGGTCAGACTCCAGCTTTGTCCTCCAGAGGCCCCCAGGGGAGAGGATGACTGTCTGATATCCTGAATGAGTGCACGGCTGACATGGAGGGAGTGGCCAACCCAACCTGGGGATCTGGCAAGACTTTCCACAGGAAAGGGGTCTTTGGGGCTGGGTCTTGATGTTTGAATAGGAGTCTAGCAAGGAGACAATTAGGGAACGCTTGACATGAGAGTATGGTGGGGAAACTGAAAGTATCTGATGTTGCTGGGGCAGTTTGAGAACTGGGTCGAGAGAGCTTGGAGGGGAGAGTTGGGCTCAAGGTCATTTCGGTTCTGGCCCTGCCCAGTCCAGTCCAGTCCAATCATCTTACATGGATGGCCCCAGTGAGAGAGAGCCCGGGTGGGTGAGTAGGACTGGGGTGGAACTGGGGGAAGGGGGAGCCCTCTTAGCACTTGCCACCCCTCTCTCTGCCCTGCTCCCTCCCAGTCCACAGTTTGGGGGGAACATGCCATCTTCCAGTGCAGGTCCCATTGCACAGATGGGGAAACTGAGAGGGGACAGACAGAGCCTAGGCTCCCATTGCTTGTTCAGGCTTGGGCTCTGGAACCCAAAAGGACAAGGGACAGGCCCTCCTGGGGTTGGACACCCTATCGACACAAGTTTGCTGGGTCAGCCTTAGGGGCCTTGGGCTGGGTGTAAACTCTGGGGCCAACCAAACAGCTCGGCAGAAACTGGAAGCCAGACCTCCCCACTGACAGCTGCAGAAACTCTGTACTTTCTTTCCCCGAAGCCAGTTAGCTGCTTCTTCCTCCCTCCTTGTCAGCCTCGGCCCTGGCCCAGAGAAGGAAAGCGAGCTCCAGTGTCACACAGCAAGAATGTGGCTTTGGAAGGCAGCCAGGAGGTGGGAAAGTGCTTCTTGAGCCTGGAGATAAGCTGGCGCCTGGGATGCCTGGGGCACGGTGTTCTTAGAGGAGGATCGTGCCTGGCTGGGCATAGGCTCAGGAGTTGGAACTTTGTTCTGCAAGGGCGATGGGGATCCATGGAGGGTGTGTGAGCAGGAGAGGGCCAAGTTTCAGGCTTCAAGAGATGCCCCTGCATTATAAAAGAGGGCAGGAAGCTCCTAAACAAACTCTACCGCTTTGCATTCCAGATTTCTCTGTCTCTAGCCAAGAAGAAATGTGTATGAGAAGTACTAGAGTTACAGCAATAATTATAACAATAGTAATGCAAATAATAACCTGTGTGTCTCTGATGTTCTTTCACTTTTCTGATGCTCTGTAATTTGACTTTGTCCCCATGGCAACCCCAAGGAGGCAGGTCAGTCTTCCTTACTGTCTTACAGCACAGGCACTGAATTAAGGTCAGGAACTTGCGTTTGCCTCGCCCCCAGGTCCCACCTGGATGAGTGAGGTGGTGAGCGCCCAGCTGGGACCGGGCGTCCCTCAGATGTTCCTGGACCCCCTTCTGTCACCTCAGGAGCCACCCTGCTGGCTTTCCATAGGGCAGGTGAGGCTCAGAGAGGTGAGGATGTTCCAAAAGGCATTCATGGCTGGGGGAGGTAGGAAGGAGGGGCCGTGTCTGGGGGACTCTGGGCAAGTCACCTTTCCAGAAAGAGCCTTGGTTTTCTCATCTGTAAAATGGGCGTGGAAACCTCCTCGGCAATCAGAACTAGTGGGCCAGAAGTTAGGTATTACTGCCCCTGCCCCAGGGAATTGCACTGGAGGTGGGGGCAGGAGGGGAGGGAGGAGGAAGAGGAGGAAGAAGGTGTTCATGGATCGGCTGATGAGCTGAGCTTCCTGGCTCCACCCCAGCCCATGCCCTAGGGTTGCTTGAGCCCAGGGCAAAGGGCAGGACAAAGGACAGGACAAAGGGCCCAGCCCCTCCCTCTCAGCCTGGGGCCACTCTGGGTCCTACCTGGGCCACCACCACCCTTCCCAGTGTGTGCTGGGGCTGGGGCCAGCCTCCTGCTCTGCGCTCTGTGGGCTCAGCCTCCCAATCTCCCCACTCCTGGTGAACCATCACCCCAGCCCTGGGGCCAGGGGCAGACTTACGTAGTGGGAAAACTGAGGCACAGACGTTTTGGCAACATCCACCAGGGTGGATAAGGGGGAAAAGGCAGAGGGGAGCCCCGCAGGCCCTGCTCCAGCCCCTCCACCTCACCTGCTGCTCTTCAGGCCACAGCAGCTCTCCCAAGGTCTTGGAATTTCCCAGGGGCTGGTGAAAAGTCAGGGCCTGTTGCAGGATGCTAGAGTCACCCCCCATTCTTGGAAGTATCTGGGAGAGCATATTCAGGATGTCCAGAGCTTCTAAGTGCCCAAACTGGGCACCACCTTGGGCTGTCTCTGGACCTCAGTGTACCCATCTGGGTGATGCCGGCAGTGGGCTCAGAGGGGGCCCCAGGACCCAGGGGGCCTCCGGACACCCTAGGGAGGGGGTCGCAGAGTGGGGAGGGCTCTCCCAGCCCACAAGCCGCAGGAAGTTCCCTTCCTTCCCAGATGTCAAGGGGGGTCTGTCCTGCGCCATCCAGAGGGCCCAGGCCCCATCCGCACACCCCCGGGGCCCTGGGCCTCTCCACTGCCCAGGGGGAGCCCCAGACCCAAGTCCCAGACAGGGGGCTGAGGGAGGGGAAGCCATGCCGGGGCCGGGTGGGGGTCCGAGCCTAGGGCCGGGTGGCCCCGCCTCTGTCCAGGGCCGGCGCGGCAAGTAGTGGGGTGGGGGGCGCCCGTTATCGGGCGCTCGCAGGCCGGCGCCTCCCGCGTCCCGGGCCCACGGCGCGGGGAGCCGGAGATAAGCCGAGCCGGCCTCCAGCGCGCGTGTCCCTCGCGGGCCCGGCCCCCACCCCGCCCCTCGGGCCGGCCCGGCCCACTTGGCCCCGCTTCCTCTCCATAAAAGGCGAGGTTTGGGAGCGCCCGGGGAGGGGGCGTTGGGCCTTGGGACCCCCCTCCGCCCCTCCCCCAGCGTGCCGCGGTGGGGCGAGGGAGCCGCGGGTGGGGGAGGGGCGCCGCCCAGCGCCTAGGGGTCGCGCTCTCTGCCTTGTCCCCTCCCGCTCCGTCCCCCACGCCGCGGCACCGGGACCTGCGCCCTGGCCGGGCTCCGAGTTGGCGACCCCCAGGCCCCCAGCGGGGTCGGCGCGGGGCGGGTAGGGGCTGCGAGCGGCGCGGGGCTCCGACAGGCGGGCGGGAGCGGACCCCGGCGGTCCCGTGGGCCCTGCGCTCGGGCGTGCACGCGGACGAATTACTTTCCGTGGGTGCGCGCGCGCGTGGGTGTGCGTTTTAATGCCCCTCCCAAGACACACTCAGGCGGGACCCCTAGCACTGCCACTTAGCTGGCTCCGGGCCTCAGTTTCCCCATCTCTTAGCGGGGAAGAGGACTTGGATCACCCGGGCTGCGTAAATAAATGCACATCACACACACGCGGGGCTCGCTGGAGGAGGGGGGTGGGGGCAGGCGAGCTGCGTCCTGCCGGGCCACCCCTCTCCCTTCCCCTCTCCCCCTCAAAAGTGTCTTCCTCCGGTATGGGAGGGGGGCAGGGCCGACCCCCGCCCTCCTCTGACCACTGCTGCGAGAGTAGTGAGTGAGGCAAACACTGGGTGCTCAATAAATGCAGCCCGGCCCACCCCTCGGGAGCCTGAGTCATCTCTGCCCTGGCCCAGGGCTGGAAGCAGGACTTTGAGGTGTCATCTGGCTCCACCCCGCCTTGCTATGTGACCTCCTTGGCAGGTCTCCGCCGCTCTCTGGGACTCAGTTTCCTCCTCTGCCAAATTCTGGAGAGGCTGGGCTCGGGCAGCCGGGGGCGGGGGCTGCGGCGAGGGCTCGGGTGGGGAGGCGTGGGAGACCCGCGGGGCCCGGGATGTGGAAGGGGCCGGGAAGGCCGGTCCCGCCAACCCCCCACCCCCGACCGCTCGCCCCCACCCCTACGCCCCCAGCCCGCAGCCCCGGCGGCCCCGAGGCGGGGTGGACCCTCCGCCGCCCACGTCCGCTGCCCGCAGGGCCGCCATAAAAGGCAAAGGGCCGCGGGCCGCGCAGCCAAACTTAGTCATCCGGCCCGCGGGCCGCGCGCGCCGCGGCAATTTCCTCCCCGAACTTCCCGTTTGGGGGCGGGGGGCCCGGGTGGGGGGTCCAGACGCGGCTCGGGCTTTCGAAACGCCCGGCAGTTTCTCCGCCGCGGGAGCGGGGGGCGGGGCGGGGGTCCTGGGAAGACGCCCCGCGCGGAGGGGGGAGCCCGCCGCGCCCCGGGGAATGAGCCTGCGTCTCTTTTTTTTTTTTTTTAAATAGAGATATAATTCACATACCATAAAATCCACCCATGTAAGTATATAGTTCAGAGGCTTTGCGTGTATTCTCTGTGTTGTAAAACCAAGGCCACTAATTCCAGAACATTCTCATCGCCTCCGAGAGAAAGATGTGCGGGGTGCTTTCGGGAGAAGGGGTCCATCCACGGGGGGCTGGAGGGGGTGGGACACAGCAATGCAAAGGCAGGAACTGCTGCCACGGTCAAGGACGCGGGTGACCCCCCCCTCCCACCGGAGCCCTATATGGCGCCAAGGAAGCCAGGCGCCAGCGAGCGCCTGCTGTATGCGGCCATCATCCGAGGTGGCAGAGCAAGCCACGCCCAGCCGGGACGGCCTTACCCTGGGGAGGGGCGGGGCCCTGGCCACCGGAGCCTCCCGGGGGCTGGAGATGTCCTCCACGCTGGTGGGGTGGTGGCCACATGGCTGTTCACTTAGGTGACAAGTCATCCAGCTTACACACTCAAGTTTGGTGAACTCTACTGAACGTAAATTGTATCTCAATATAGGGCTGTAAAAAAAAACCCACGCCTAACCCCAGGACCCGCCCATATAGTGTTCAAGGAAAGCCTCCCGGGGATAAAGGCAGAAGAAACAGATGGGAAGGGGCCACCCCAGCTTCAGGGTGGAGGAAGGGGGCAGAGGACAGAGAAGGGGGAGGGGTGCGTTCCCTGATTCTGATATTTTCTATTTCTTTGTGAAAACGGAGCAGAGACAACATGACAAAAGAATTTTTGCTTGGTCCAGGGTGTGTTATATTCCTCTCCGTAGCTTTCTGAATTTCAAAGAGGAGAAAAAAACAAGGGTGGCGCGACCCTCAAGCCGCTTCTGTGCGCCCTGGCAGTAATCCCTTTGGGGCCAGTTCTTTAGGAGGATTATGTGAGATGACGCGGGCAAGCTGCCAACAAGGGGTCAGGCAGGGGGCTGGCTGGGGAGGGGGCGAGGGGGCGAGGGCCTTGGGTCCCCAACTCCTTGCAGGCGGTGGCCCGCCTGGCCACCCCGTAAAGGTTCGCGTTTCTGACAAACGGGGCCAGCCAACCCCAGGCCCGTCCTGTCCTGTCCCCGGGGCCAGGATCACTCCAGGTGAGGTTCAAGGCTGGAGGACTTCGGGCAGCCTACCTGGGCAGTGAGGACACGCTGGGGCGCCAGGTGTCAGCTGGCCCCGCCGCGGGAGCACGGCCCAACGAGCCCGGGAGGGCTGTGGGCAGCAGCCAATGCAGGCGGCCGGAAGGGAGGAGCGCGGGGTTAAGAAAGGGCATCCAGTTAGGGAGAGGGAAGAAGAAAGAGAAAGCGAAAGGAGAGCAGATGGCTTTGGCCCCCATGATTTGGGAGTACACGGTGTGTGTGGGGGGGCTGTCACTGCCCCCGGCTCTCCTGGAAGCCTCCGCCCACCCGGAGACGGTAAATGGGGAGAAGACTCTCAGACTCGGCGGCCAAAGCCACCTAGCCTAGAAGGGGAGGGTCAGGAGCAGGGCCCCGAGTGGGGAGGCACAGAGATTGGCCCGGGCGTGAAGGGCCGAGGAGACCCGCAGGCCAGCACGCGCGGGGGCCGGGGCCGGTGCTGGCCTGCGAGCAGGGCCAGAGGGATGGGGCGCCTCTCGGGCGCCATCTCGTGGCAGCGTTCTCTGCAGCTGTCACCCCATTTCCTCCACTCCCCCCCATCCCGCCCCCGTCCCTGAAGGCCCTGTGCTGTCCTGAGGAAACACTGTTCCATCCCTGAGCCCATGCTAGGATGAGGGGGTGGGGGCCCGCAGAGAGGCTCTCGATGTCCCAGGGACACAGATGGGACCGCGGATTCGGGGGTGGGGGTGAGTGCAGCCTCCCTTGGTTCGGGCCTGGCACTCAGTGGAAAAAGCCACCCTCGCTGAGTCCTGGGGCCCCTGGCCAGGTGGGCCATCCACGCCATGGAATATTATGCAGCCGCGAAGAAGAATGAAGTTCTAATCCATGCAAAACACGGATGAGTCGTAAAGACATCATGTTGAGTGAAACAAGCTCACCAAAGGGCAGATATTGTTTGATCTCACAGATATGAAATAATTAGACTAAGCAAAATCATGGAGTCAGAAACTAGAATAGATATTCTCAGGGGTGGGGGTAGGAAATGGAGAGTTAAATCTTAATTGGTGCAGAATTTCTGTGGGGGGGTGATGGAAAAGTTTTGGCAATGGAGGGTGGTGATGGCCTCACATCATTGAGAATGTAATTAGCACTAATGAATAGTCTATCTGAATGTGGTTGAGGGGGGAAATTTTTAGTTGTATGTATGACACTAGAATAAAAATTTAAAAAGCAACAACTTAGGACTGTACAACACAAATAGCAAACCCTAATGTAAACCACGGACTATAGTTAATAGTATAATTACAGTAATATTCTTTCATCTTTCATCAGTTGTACCAAATGTACCAATACCAATATAAACTGTCAGTCATAGGGTGGTACACAGGGACTTGGGATTTCTGCATGATTTTTCTGTAAATCTACAACTTCTAAAAAAAAAAAAAGGCCCCAAAATATAAATAAAACATATATAAGAAGGCCTTCCCCACTGTCCTGCACAGGCTGCCCCCGTACCTGGCTGTCACCGCCAAATGGTTCAGCTGTGGCCCCCCAGATCAGGGGATACAGCCCCCATCCCACCCCCTTTATCTCCCTTGATTTTTTTTATTGTGGTAAAATATATCAAATGTAAAATCTCCTCTCTTAAACAATTTTTATAATTGTTATTTTAAAAATTTTTATTGTGGCAGTACACGCAGATATAAGATAAAAACGGCTATTTTAACCATGTTTGAGTGTACAATTCAGTGGCATTCATTACGTTTGCTCATGTGCAACCCTCACCACTGCTACCTGGTTCCAAAATTTCCCATCGCCCCAAATAGAAACACTGCAAGAAGCACCTATTCCCCGCACCCCACCTCTGCCCCCCAGTAACCTCCGATCTACTGGCCACTTATACCTTAGTCTATTCTAGAGATTTCATGTCAGTGGAATCATACAAGACTTGACCTTCTGTGTCTGGCTTATTTCAATCAGGTAATGTTTTCAAGGCTCTTCCATGTCATCGCATAGATCAGCACTTCCTCTTCA
>PVIY010044061.1:0-19939 GCA_004026745.1 Myrmecophaga tridactyla
TTGGAATGGCAGTTATGCTGCTTTATGAATAGAATGAGGAAGTGTTTAGTTGCAAATTATAAAATATACATACAAAAGTTTACTCATCTAATAAGACATTGAAAGACTATTTCACAATCTATTTTAAGGTTAAAGTGTCAAAAGGAGTTAGTGCTTCTAATTTGTTCATAATTGTCAATAATATTTAGAATGCTGTAAATTGATCAATTCATGCATATGCTCAATCAATTGACAGTTTTCTCATAAATAAATGTGATCCAGATAACTGGTATTTTGTTTGTTTGATTTTACTTAGTGGAGAATTTATGACAATTTTATCAACACTGATAATCAAATCCATTGTATCATGACAGATAGGAAGTGAAAGACAGTTCCCTAAGGGATGTGATAGATTGTAAATTTAGTTTAATGGATAATAATCAGACTTTGTTCGTTGGTGCATTGTATGGTTTTTAAAAAATAAATAAAGTAAAATTTTTTAAATGTCAAAAGAGACATCCCTGTGTTTAACTAAATTCATGAAATGCTGAAGAAGTATTTGATACCAAAAGTTTGTCCAGAGCTGCCAAGGTCAAATATATCTTGGGCTTAAAAATACCCTTGTTTAGAAATTCCAAATTCAAGTAAGTTGAATTCCAGGTTTCAAATTTGAAAGCCTAATAATCTGATTGCCATGTGAAGACATTTTACAAGAGACATCATACAGCACTGATATATTTTAGGAGAAGAGGGAAATGCTTTGTTGCAAGAAGCATTTTTCTCATAACAGAAGCAAGTTTTTAACTTTTGCAATGAATGCATCTCTTTCTAATTTAATATTTACCACCTAATATTATTTTTCTCTTTATATTCAAATATTTGAAATGTTGTATCTCACTGTCAAAACTAGTATGGAAAAATCACAACACTGTAGGGAATTTTTTATATCCTCTTATATATGTTTTTATGTTAAAGTAAATATATATTTAGAATTTAAAATTGCAGAGACCAAATTACTGTTGGTTTATTTAACACACTTGTTAATTGGCATATAAAGAAACACATCAAAAAAAAAAACAATATTCAAGAATGCAGAATAAATTAAGAGCAGTTTAGTATGACACTGGATATGGTTTATTTCTTTTAGTTGAATATCTTTCTCTATATCCATCTGTTCTGAGAAATTCTGCAGTCATCATAGTCAAACATATACAATTTAGTTCATTTTCTTGCCTAATACATTTCATTAGACACTTTTTCTGTTTACTTCCGTCTTGTTTTTAATAACAAATGTTATTTTGATCATACTTATTTTGTTTTTTCTCATAGAAATAAATGATTCTAAATCATTGGGGTTTTCTAATTGTTTTATTTCTAAATATAATGTGATACCTTTAAAAGGAGGGACTCAGTATTCTTCCTTTTTTTTTTTTTTTCCTAAATGAATAGGTGGCATAAACTATTTAAGGATATTAACAGGATTGTGGCTTCCAGCCATCTCCAATTTGGAAGGTTCTCCAGCTTCAGTCAAAACTGTGGGCCCCAGCCCAGGGAGTCAGCTCCCTCTGGGACCAGGTAAAATTCCTAGTTTCTGGCTAAGCATTTAACACTACATCCAGAACTAAAACTCACTCATCCACAAGGGCACTCCTTCTGAGAGAATACCAATTTTCTTATTTGAGTTTCAAGAGGAATTCTAACAAGCTGCAAAATGTTCAAGCCAATGTTCTAACCAGTGCGGGCTCTGGAAACACATAGAATGATCAATTAAAACACTAAAGCTCTCTGGCCTGGAGAAAGAAGCCTTAAGGAGGTTGCAATTGCAGTAATCAGATATTTGAAGGCCTTTCACCGAGATTAAAATAAGACAATATTTCAGATTTTTATGTAAGACATAAGTCACAACTGCTCCGAAAAAGACTAGAAACAAGCGGTATCATTATTCAGCCCATGAATTGGGAAGCTGGGAGCATATGCTAAATGTAATTTTAGAAGTGAGGGGAAATGACCTGCCCGTGGTACAAATGAATCCTCATTATGAGTGGCTTGAGAAGAAGAGAGAGAGAAGCACCCTCCCCATCTCCCTCCAACAACCTGGGACTAAGATACAATCATCACATGCTGTCCTACATCAGCTTGGATACAAATGGTTCCCCTCATAGAATTAACAGATGACATATCTTACACTAACTATGGGCTAACCACTCAGTACATTCTTAGCACACATATGAGGTTTCTGACATACTTTCAGTATTACTGAGGAGATAAATGAAGCTCAAGGTCACCTAGTTAATTGTGATGAAGGTAGATTTTGAAAAAAAGGATTTTCTGCCTTAACGTTTAATATCTAAGCTCTCAAACATTATAACAGTTTTTAACCATGACTTAAAGAGTTGCGTAAGTCATACAATCAAAGAATGAAAACTAAAATGCCTTAAGGCATCTGACAGGTAATATCTATATATGTCATATGACAATATATAGACAGCTGAGCACATACACTTTTAAAGAAGGCTGACTTTTTTTTTATTGTTGCCATTTTAGTTAATGTCCACAAAACGTTGCCAGATCTTTTCATTTTTCAAGAGAATTCAAAAATCTAAATGATTATGTGTTTCTGTCAATTTTGATACACTATCCTACCACCACCTCCCCCCCACACAAAAATACCCACATCTGCTAGGTTTATGTTTTAGCATAATCATAAGCAATATATACTCTTATGATTGCTTTCATCCTATTCAGTCTATCTAGAATAACAGAACTATGCATGAACTAATAAATTTATTTTAAGAACGCCTTCAGAGAGAGCAAAACATAACCTGGTCACACCTTGTTATCCCATGACCCCACTGCCAACATTTCTGTTTTCTGAGGTCATCAGAGATATATCGACTAGATCTAACCAATGGAAGTGGAAGAAATTATTCTGATTATGTAGCAGACAAATGTGAACATATTTGATTGGTCTGAGAATTAGAGGTAAAAGGGAGGGAGGGAGGGAAGAAGAGAGGAAGGACAAGCAAAATAAAAGACAAAGGAAGAGAAGAAAAAAGAAAATCCTAAGAAGGGTATCATGGTGGACATGGTGTCATCTAGACAACAATTTTGAGGAGCCTGGCTTGTCATCCCACAGAGAACTGAAGACCTGGGGTGCAAAGGCTCCCAGCATATTTCTGAGTCAATGATCAGGGATGGAGGAATGTATGGAACCAACTACTAAATCCTAAGCTCTGAGATTCTATACCTTCTCTATATCCTCTCTCCACCTAATTCAGGACTCAGATATTCTAATCTTGTGTTGCACACATTTGCTAACAAGTTCATATTTTTTTCTACAACTAAATTCTTCCACTTAAATAAAAATATATAATTTAAACAAAAAAAAACTAAAAGTTATTATGAGAGAATACACATTTTATAGTGAAGTAGGTCATCAAATTAGTCAAAGAAAATTTAAACGAAACAACATCAAATGTGTCCTAGCCAACAAAATTCAAAGGAACAGCATTATAGTCTGATTCTGTAATAGACATTACCTGAAATTTTACCTCTCTGAAAGAAAAGCTTCCATGACAGGGAAATGCTGTTTTCTTAACTGCTGTCGCAGCTATTACATTTTCCAATAAAAATGGAAGAATAATTTTTTTAAAAAAAACAGTACGCAAATATTTTTCTTTATTTTTTTTTAAGAAAAATATACTCACACCTGAAATTGTGCTGTTTGAGGTTTTTCATGGTTGCTATTCAGCTCCGTCTTCTCAGGGTAAGTGGGAAGGAAAATAAAAAAGCTGAATAGTCTAGAGAAATTTTTCATTTATTTATTCTGGTGTATATGTGTGTGTGTGAAGTGTAATTTTGTTTTTGGCAAAGTGAAAAAAGAGAAGTTCGATATATTCCATATATTCTACACAATATGTACAGAACATTGTATGCCATTATCTAACATTTATATTGCATGCTGAGTGGGACCACAGTCGCATACCCAAAAGAAGATTTCTGAAGACAAGAGGTTCAATCAGAGACAGCCACTGTTTTCTTTCTTTCTCATGAGAAAGGGCACCCACCAGATAAGCACAAGCAGGCGAGTGCAGCGGCTTTGGCACAGTAACAAAGATTAAATGGGCCCCTTGAGGCAATTGCCCCTCCCCTGCCCACCCGTCCCCCATTGGCTGGGAGTTGCGGGTTTACAGTCTTGAGCAGCAAAAGCTAATCCAATTTCTAATTGGATGTCTAGGAGCCATTACCTCCCTTAGGAAGGTCAGAGGTTCCAGTTACAGCCCCCTTGTGGATGTGGATTGGGGAAATGGACCGGCCTACGGGAATGTGAATCTTAGCTTGTGCTTATTGGGACCTAAACAAGGAACCAGGATGTGGGAGGTTGGGCAAGCAGATCTGAGCCATTTCGTTTTCTGAGACAAGGTCACTTTCCCTGTTCCCCTCAATGCTTACCATGTGCATTGTTCTAACTAGTTACATGCATTAAATCATTTCAACTCCAAAATGACCATGTGATTAAAATATTATTTATCCCCTTCTTATACCTCTTTTGTTATGCTATATCAGCAGTTTTCCTCTGGTTACTCTAAGTCTTTTTTATTTGATGACCTTGGCTCTTTGAACATTGGGTATAGAAAGTAGAATAACCAGGAAGTATTCTCTCTCTCTCTCTCTCACGTTTGGCAGAAGATGCTACACCTTTTGGAATAAGCCTTGGTATGTTGGGTTATTCACAACAAGGAAGCCTCAAAAGATTGGCTTTCTTCTTAATAAAATTTAAAAAAATGCTTTAATAAGAAACGATTAAAAAATGAGAGATGTAACTGCATTCATACCACAAGTTAGTGAAAGGGTCATGCTGGCCATTCTTTGTTACTTATAAATGAAGGATTAATCTAATAACAGAACAATGTTCTTCAGAAACAAAGGTGATAATATCACGGTATGGTTTGAAAGATATCACTGGGAATTTCTTTTGCAAAATTTGGTCTGGATACTAAAAATAATCAATTTCTTTATTCTAAGCTTGGTAAATCAAACACAATATAAATAGCAATTATTGATTGACAATACTGATGATTTTTGTAAACAGTTTGGTACAGTTGTCACTCTAACAGTGAATTTCACTCATTCAATCTAAAGCTACAAAAAGCATGAAAATTATAAGAATTATAATTGGGCTGAGAGTGTGGGAGGAGGGAGGTGGTAAAGGATTATCAGCACTAAAACTTACACCACTTAGATGTCTGTTTTCTTACTTATAAAGCAGACTTGGTTTCTTAATGTTAAAAATACACAACTACAACTTTGTCCTAACCACTGCTGGTTAAACATTCTAACTTCTAGCTCATAACTAAAAGTGCTATTCCAACTTTCTGATCTCTTGTCAATCGTCGACTTCTTATCACCATCATTACTTGCCTCCATTAAGCTGATCAGGACCATTCTATATGCATTTACATGTTTATCCTCATCTTTATTTCAACCTGCATCTATTATTTTTGCCTCATCTGTCCCTATAATCTCAGAATGAAAAGAAAAACTCCTCTGTAAAACTCACTTGTCTGCTAATTTTCTTGATTACATTCTCATCTCAGTCCTGAGGAATATTTCTGAATGTCTCACTTCTAGAATTTCCAGTCGCAATTCTTTTCTTTTAATTCAGATAGGAAAAAAGCCTTCTTTTTAATACTATAAAACAACAGATATTTCAAAACATACACACACACACACACAAACAATCTTCTGGTCTCATTAGTTGTTCTGATTGCTCTTATTTCCCAGTCAAAACCCTTACTTGTTAATATCAATTATTATACCTACTTTTTTGTTTATTTCTTCAAGCTTATACTTCAGCCACATCACTGAAATTGTGGAAAGTCAACAAATATCTGCTTTTCACAAAGTTCAGATTTTATCAGTCCTTGTCTTCCATTCAGTCCTTCTACAATTAACACTCTGAACTCCGCAGTGCAGTTGCCATGTTTTTTGACTACCTCTTCCTTAAAGTTTCCTTCTCCTTGGTCTGTAATACATGGTATTCTTCATTCTCTCTCTTCCTTTCTCATTCCTATTAGCCTCTTTCAGTTTGTTCTCTTTTGTTAGGTCCCTTAAATGTGTTCATCATCTATAACTTAGATTTAGGATCTCTAGGATTCTTTGTTTTCACTGACTTTCTAGAAATACATTTTATTTATCTTCAATGGCTAGAAAGTTAAGATATGGCCTCTAACATGAACTCCTCCTTCTATTTATTCCAACTCAAATATCAGGAACACTCATTTTCAGAAGTACTAACTTCCTTCTCTGAACTTGTGTATCCCACAAGTTCCTTCTCTGAATCCTTTTGCATCACTAGTCTGTCTCATATGGGGCAATACCTGACAACACTATTCTTTATCCTTTCCTGATTATTGCTTCAGTATACCTCCTCTTGTTTGACTGTGATTTTTTTGGTAAGTACCAATTGATTTATTTAGAGATCCTTCATAAACATTTATTAAAACTTTTGGATTTGATTTTTCATAAAGCCTTATCAAAAGTATGTGGTATTTTTAGTCTCGTATAATTTGGTAATTTATGAAAACAATCTACTGTAGTCTAGAAATCCCATTTATTTTTACAGCCACACTTAAAAACTCCATGAAAGGACAAAAAGAAAAACTTCAAGAAAATAAATTATTTGATTTTTAAGCCCAGTTAGCACAGTCAAATGCTTTTAAATTTAAGGATTTGTTATCCCATTTGCCCTTCAAGAGAAAAAGAAAAAAAATCTTTTCAGCAAAGCTTAACTTTATCCAAAAACAAGAAAGAGAGAAGGTAATTTATTTCAGTTCTTTGTGTGAAATTAATAGTATAACTTGCCCATGAGAAGGCTCCCATTTTCTCCAGCAAGTAAAGAGGCCCTGTACTAGAAGGGTCGTTGCTTAAAGAACAACCAGGAAGCAATCCATTGAAGAGGAATTTTAAGGATAGGTTTCTTGCTGCATTCCAATCATATTCTTTTCAAAACCTGGCTTTATGGATTTTAAAGAAATCCTGAGGGTGCACTCTTTCCCTTTTGTCCCACTGAAATATCATCATTAAACTCCTCTAAAAATGGTTTCTGATATGATTCTGCTTTCCAGCTGAGGCAACATTTTCTATAAGCAATAACAAAACAGCTGAACTGAGTAAAAGAAAACTGGGCAGATAGGAATATCAATCCTGATGGGACCAAAGGGAGCCCTGTGTTTAACTTCTGAAGTACCTGAACTTTTCTGAACCAGTTGGTTTTGACTGAAATTGGAAATGCTCTTTTACTTTCATATTCCTGCCAGAGGGGGCTGCTATGGTAGACTTCTCTAGCTATTATTCTTCTTTTTCAGAAGAATTCAAGACGGGAGATGTCAATGTGTGTGCTTAAGCATAAAAGTGATCATTTTGTAACCACTGGTGGGGAAGTAGTTTGCCAGTGGGGAGCCAAGTGTTGCAATCAGGCATTAATCTAGCAGAGTTGGACCAATAGATCACAGATAACTATACAGTATATGACGGTGAGTTCTCTTGCTTAAAATGAAAAAAGAGAGAGAGAGAGAGAATATTAAGAAGCAAGACAGGAGATTTTTCAAAAGGTGCACTACACTGCTCTATTGACTTAAGCCTGCCACAAGGAAATTTAAAAGCAATTTGGAGAATGGAATGCAAGTGCCTCTATGAAGATCACTCTTCATAACGTAGGAGGATGGGGAAAACACCAATATGAAATATTGTCTTGCATGTGTTCACCTTAAGGCTTCAGCAGATACTAAATTGTTATCTGAAAGTTTGGTAAATTTAAGCTGAGCAGGCTGTTTATGTCACCCAGAAGCAAACAGCAATGACAACTCCAAAAAGTGAAAGTGGAAGTAAGCAACCAAGTTCCTTTTTCATGTGGGAGTTAATAGAAAGAGAAATCCAAAACTTCTATCACTGTAAGGAGCTTGGTTTCTACGTTCTTGTGTCTATAAGCTCCGATTGTCATGATTTTCACGTGGCTCACAATTAAAGCTGCTCATTTTTCAAATATGAACTTCAAAACTTTTTATTTAGGGAACAATTTTCAAATAAAAAATTGGAAAGGGATACTGAAATCAATTTTTCCTTCTTTTAAATATAGCTCATCATGTCTGGAAAAGAAATTAAAAAACCTAATCATCTGGATTAAGAATAAATTTCCCCCAAAAAAAGGTGTCCCTTAAAGTAAATTTTTATAAAATAGTTAGGAAACCAAAATAACATTAAAACTAGTACATATAAAAGAGACGTTCTTCTATAGATCTTCTTAGGTAGATTCAAATAACCTCAAAATTGTAATTTTTAAAGTCTAATATGAAAAATACCAAAGGTGTGCTACTTCACACTTTCCTTGAGATGAAGTCAAAGTGTGTATAACTGTAATCATTGCTTCTTTTATTTTTTCCATATTGATTGATTCACACCATGTTTTCTAAAGTATTCATTTATTCACCAAGCATTTGGTGGGTGGCCATTATGCCTGATACTGAGCTTGGTTCTGAGATTTAAAAAAAAAATAAGAATTGGATCATTGGCCCTTGCTCTTGAGAAAGTACAAATCAAATGGGTGAATAAGCCTAAATGCAACTAAGTTATAAGTCATGTTGTTGTCAGTAACTTTGACCATGCAGTCATAGGGCAAAAAAAAAAGGTCATTTAAGGTAATATATGTTGTATGATCTCTAATACAGAACTTGATCTGGGAATTTAAAGCCCTGAGCTCATCATTTTCTTTCTTCAACTTTCAAGTGCTCTTAGAAACAGCCAACCATCTCCATTGTATCCTTTATTCCCACTTATGTTTCTATGGCAGATATCCCTTAGTTACCTAAAACCATGCCTTCTTATGGGCATTTTATTGCAGGTGACTACATGTAATAATTTAAATTACTGTCTGCCACTGCATGCCATGTACTATCAGCACCGCCCAGGTTCATGGATGCTTTTAAATCTAGTCAGATCAAAGGGCCCCATACAGGTTCCTTTTGTGTGTGTGTGAGAGAGTATAAGAAATTTACTGTAGAGAACTGGCTCATGTGACCATTAGGGCTGCTGAATTTGAATTCCATTGGGCAGACTTCAGGCTGGAAATTCTGATAAAGGTGACGTTGAAGCTGAGTTTGAATTCTCAAGGGGAAGCTGGCAGGCTGGAAATTCTGTCAAGACTCCATGCTGGAGTCTTGTGTCAGAAAATCTTCTAACCTGTGGAAGCCTCAGTTCCTGCTGTTAAGAATTCTGTTTGGATAAGACACACCCAAATCATAAAGGATAATCTTTGTTTAAAGTCAACTGATTGTGGAGACTAATCTCCTCTACAAAATACCTCCACAATAACAACTAAGCCAGTGTTTGACCAAACAACTGGACATCATTATTTAGTCAAGTTAATGCATAAAATTATAGGTTCCCATTTTTAAAGCTAATTCCCTTGAACCATTTCTAGTCCCAGTTTCTCTTTTATTTTTTTCTACAAAAGACACTTCAAACTTTAGTCATTTAAAACAACCATTACCTTTTAGAGTTGGTAGGTTGACTGGGCTTATCTGGGTAGTTGTGCTAGTCTCACCTGGGGACTCTTCTGCAGTTGCAGTCAGATCGCAGCTGACACTAGATTCATCTGGATATGCAACAGAAAGGCACACCCTTGAATAGTTGAATAGTTGGCTCCTCTTCTCCATGCAGACTCAGGTCTCTCCTCATGTGACCTCTCCACGTGGTCCCTCCAGCAGGGTAGCTAGACTTCTTCCATGGTGGCTCGTGAAAGTGAGTCTTCCAAGAGCAAAGAAATAGATGCTGCCAATACTCTTAAAATCATGAACTGGAACTGGTAACCATTAATTCTTCCACATTCTACTGGCTAATGCAAATGATAAGCCACCCCAAATGCGGTGTCAAGTGATACTATACAAGGGCATATTAGAAGACATAGTTCATTGGAGACTATTTTTAGAGGCCAGGCATCACAGAAGGTTTGACATTTCTCTTTGCAATGTCTAATTTATTAATAATTAATTAATTATTATGCTGAGGTCTGTATGTATAAACCTGTTTATTAAAGTTTAATATTTGAGTAACTCTGAATTGTTGGTAATTTATTGTGTTATTAATAACAGTTTTGTCGGTTAGGTATACTTTGTCCCTTATTCTGGGAATCAGAATTAATTAAAAATGAGTGAGATATTTTGAATATGGTGTTTTTGGTCTAAGCAGGTAGGAGATTTTAACTCCTAGGAGACTATTCTTATGTTGTGGTAAATAAAATGATACCTGCCACAAGAAAGATAAAGCTAACCAATGTGATAAGTTTTTAGCCACTGTATAATCTATAATTTATAGTCAATAATATTGACTATTATTATAAGTCTTTGTACATAACCCTAAAACATCAGAACATGTTAATACAACAGATTCTATAGAAATGTGTTTTTTCTCAACTAATGAACTTGCTTAGTCAAGCGAACTTTGATAATCAAGAAAATTATAGGAATTTAAGGTTGTATATTCATTTCTATGCTAAACTTTTAAAAATTCCCTATGTACATATACAGTCATCTTTAATTGCCTTAATCTAAAATATATCAAATTATAAAGGTTTTAATTAAATAAGGTAAATTTAAATTTTTTGAATTCTGTTAATTTTCCATTCCCATATTATTATTGGTCCATAGCTATATTTTTTTAACTCAGCAAAATTCATTTTTCATTTTCAGAAAATATTACACATCTAATTATGTGTAAAATTTCACCCATTCACATTTTCTTCTAAGATTCATAGCACATTCTTATCACCAGCATGGTCTTCCACAGAGGTTAAAATTTAATACAGATTTCTAGTTAATTTCTTTCCCCCTTAAAAGAGAAAAGTACTAAATTGAATAGGCAAAGTATAGTTTTAATTTTTAAAAATGTTCTGCTTTTAGCAAGATGATAGTTTTTGCTGATGATTAGGTAGTTTCGATACCAATTGCTACATATCACAATGCAGAACATATTTTCTTTTCTCTCAGTCTGGCTCATAAGAATGCTGCATACTCCAACGTTTTCTTTTTTTATTTTTGTATACTTAGATGCTCTAGGCTTAAGTTCTTCAAAGGTGCTGCTTGTATTCCTCCATTCCATCTTTTTCTCTTGTGTACTTAATATTTTAGTCTCATTTCAATTCTGAAACAAAATAAAATAAAGCACCATATAACAAAACAAATTTAAATGGGTCTTGTATTGCATTGACTAAGTAACAACCCATGTTAAATTCATATTTGGACCAAATTTCTTTATGCTGATGTTTTATATATCAGGAGTGTTGCAGACATCAAGATTGCATCGTTTTACTATAAATTGCAATGAATTGCCAGGCAGCACCTTTCACAGTTGGAAATCTCCCCAGCTAAATATCCAAGTTTATCACTTACAAATTCTTCCTTCAATCTGACGTCAGAATATAATGCCATCAAGTGATCTGCCACTTTAAAACAAGGATTACCTCTCTTCCAGCTTCTAGTAACACATTTGTCATTTTCTTGTAATTCCTCATTGAAAGTATATTTGGCATCAATATTTCTACCAATAGTTTCTTCAAAGCAACCTAGGCTTTTTCTTCAAAGACCTCACTGTTCTTACAGCCTCTACCATTTCCACTTTTTTTTTTTTGGTACTTGCAACAGCAGCACCCCACTCTCCTGTTTTAGTTTACAAGCTGCCAAAATCAAATACTATGCAACGAGCTGGTTTAAACAATGGGAACATATGGGCTCATGATACTGAGTCTGGTAGAAGTCCAAACCAAGCTGTTTGCATCAAAGTGATGCTTTCTCCCAGAAGACTGTGGCATTCTGGCAATGGCTGGCTGCCTGTGATCTTTGGTCCTTGGCTTTTCTGTCACATAGGAATATACAAGGTGGCCTCTTCTGACTTTTCCCTTCTTTTCCAGGTTCCCTTGACTTCCAGCTTCTGGTTGCTCTCCAACTTCTGGTTGCTGGCTTTGGTTTTGGCTTTGATTTGGCTTTCTCTCTTTCTCTTTCTCTTTCTCTCTCTGTCTCTTTCTCTATAAGCCTCCCCAAAAGACCTTCAGTAATAGGATTAAGAGCCATTTTGATTCAGGTGGGCCACACATTAGTTAAAGAAACCTCATCAAAAGATCCTATTTACAATGGTTAACACCCATAAAAATGCATTAAGTTTAAAAACATGTTCTCCTGGCCCACATGCTCCAAGCCACCACAGATACCCAGAGATCATTAATTTACATTGTCATAGCATTAATCCCAGAGACTCATTTACTCTTGCTGGATTGCCAACCATTTCAATTTTTGCTTATATTGACAAATAAATTTTTATGATCCTTTTATTACCACAAATTTCTCCTGTTTCTTTTTCCATATAGAGTTTCTTCTACTCTACCTCAGCAAATGTATTTATTCCTAAACTCATTTCATTAGCATATTGTTAATATTTATTAGGTTAACGGAGCTTTGGGTTTTTTTTTTTTTTTTGGTTGAATCTTTTTAGAAGGAAGGAGAAGTGGTAAAATGAAAAACATTTTTTCCATACAATTGAAATGATTTTGACCTTGAAACATAAAACAAAGTGGGAACTCAAAATCCATAAGATGGCCACAAAAACCCAGGACTCAAAATTTCCCCAGACAAGAATTAGGTAAGTGAATTGAGCAGCTTTTTTGAAAAGTACAATTTAGATGCCTGATAATATAAAATAGCTACAATATTTTTCAAAACATGCATAGACAAACACCACAGCTAGCAATTGTAGGCAGGATTGAATCCTTCCAGAATCCACAGGGAGGTAATACAAGGGTGATAATGAATTCTTATATTAAGAAAATTCACTCCCTGCTGTTTCTGTACATAAGGATGGCAAGAAAAACAAAGCTTGATTTTGGAATCAAAAAAGAAAAACTAAAATATTTACAATTCAGTAAAGCAATTAATACTTGTTTTTCTTTTTGGTAACCAGCTAAAATTTATTTTTCCATGTATGCTCACCAAATTTATCTATTTTTAAAGCATACTTTTTTCTACCTTGATGAAGATATAGACATTCCTAACAAAAGAATAACGAAGTAAAGCCTTTTGAGAAGGAAATAACATTTATAGTAGAAATGATTAGCTACAAACAGTTCAGTTATTTGTGGAGGAAATTATCTTTATATGGGATGCAAATAGAACTAAATATTTTATTTAGAACATGTTTTAGGATTAATTTGCTTTATTAATCTGTATTAGCTATATATCTATATATATATAGTCTATATCCTTCCTCAATTTCAGCCCTAGAAAACCCCCTTTTTCCCCAGTATCCTAGGGGGAGTTCAGTTTTAACTTATGACAAAGTAACTTAGGATCCACCACCTCTCCCTGCACCATTGCTTGCTCTATGGAACTCTCAGACTTGCATTAATGTTCTCCATGGTCTTAAGAAACAATGGTCAGCTTTTCTCTCTAATAGCACCCACAACCCAGTGCTGTGGCTGAGCAACTCCTCACCTTGAGATCTCTTAAATCTGTCATTTTATTTATTCTTTGCAACCCTCAGTTGCCACTGTCTTATTTATCATTACACCGACCACACACTGAAAAATAAATACAAATCATCTCAAATTCCACTATTTAGGGATATAGTTTAATATCCCATAGTGTATTTAAGATGGTGTGTGCATATAGAAACACAACAACATAGGGCAAGACAGTTAGCTCTTGAGGCTTGATCTGACTCAGGTTTTGTGTGTTTGTTTGTCAAGAATGCTATATGTACATAAATTGTAATATATATTTGCATAATATAAATTTTTAAAGGAACTGGATAGCAGATAATTTCTGATACTTCCCATCAACCAACTCCAGAGTGCCAATATCTCATATTACAGATAAAAGGAAAAGTTGGTACCGAATAAAAGACAGAACAATTAAGATTTAATACCAACTGTTATTGTCAGGTTCATGTGTCAACTTGGCCAGGTGGTAGTACCTGTTTGTCTGGTTGGGCAAGTGCTGGCCTGCCTGTTGCAATGAGGACATTTCATAGAATTAGATCATGAGCATGTCTGCTGCATCCACAGCTAATTCCATTTGTAATCAGCCAAGGGGAGTGTGTTCTGCAATGAGTGATGCTCAGTCTAATCACTGGAAGCCTTTTAAGGAGGATTCAGAAGAGACAGGCTCTCTTCCTACCTCGGCCAGCGAGCCTCTCCTGTGGAGTTTGTCCAGATCCTCCATCGGAATCATCAGTTTCACAGCCTGCCCTGTGGGTTTTGGACTCTGCATTCCCGCCGTTACATGAGACACTTCTGTAAATTTTATATTTGCGAGTGGAGTGTTCCCTGTTGATTCTGTTTCTCTAGAGAACCCTAACTAAGACACCAACTAAATGCTTCACTGGACTGATAATTGTCCCAACCCAAATATATTTATATTGGAATAAATATAATATGATTATGATTACAGTAGCAAAATAAAAGCAAGATATATTTATTGAATGTTCATAATGTGTGAGAAATTGAACTACATGCTTTCAAGCTTTATCTCCTTGTATTAGTCAAGATTCTCTAGAGAAACAGAACCAACTGGAGATATCTGTAAATATGAGATTTATAAAAGTGTCTCACACAACTATGGGGATGCAAGAGTCTAAAATCTGTAGGGCAGGCTGTGAGGCTGGCAACTCTGAAGTTCCTTGACAAACTCTAAGGAGAGCTTGGCTGGCTGAAGCAGAAGTGAACATTCTTTCTTCTCTCTAAATTAAGTTTTCAACTGTTGGGCATTGTGGAAGACACATCCTTAGTTGCTCATAGATGTAATCGGTCACTGATACAATCAACTGGCTGATGATTTAATAAACCAGCCTTCTGTTTTATTAACCAGCCATGAAATATCCACGCAATAATGGGTAGGCCAGTGCTTGCCTGACCAGACAACTGGGCACCATCACCTGACCAAGTCGACACAACCTAACCTTTACAGTCCACCTCTTGTCAACTTGGCAGCTATAGATGTCACCTTAAACCATGTTTAACTTCTAAATAGAACAACATAACAGACATCTGTTTCACTTTACAATACTCAATTGTCCTGTGCACAACCAGAAACACACTAAATTTCTCCAGAATAGGATGCAATCCTTAGCTATCGTTCACTCTTAAACTTGAAATCCTATAACGTAAATAAAATATAACATGAACAATGCAACTTACGTCATATAAAAAGAAGAAAATAAGATATTTGCTTTATGTACAAACACAAACATGCTAGTGACTAAACAGAGAGCAAATATTCATGACATCCAAGTCTTCATTTCTGCATCACATGGTTGTAGTTCAGATTCATTACTACCTTCTTCCATTAACCATTCCATGTCCCCTTTACTCTCAGGAAGCACTTCAGCTTGCCATGGTTCTTTGCCTGGTGGCATGGCCCAAACTTTCATTCCTGAGTTCCTGGGCCATTGGTAGTCTTGCCTAGATTTCCATTGACTTTAATCACAGAACATGGTAGTACTAAGAGATGCCCTAGGGGACCTCCTAAATTCCAGGAAAACTCTTCTTTAACTCCACTGAGTTAATCACTCAGTCCAGTACAGTAATCCCCTTCTTTGCCTCTTGATTCAGAGATGTGAGAAGCCCAAAGTGGCCAGGTGGCAGCCTTTACTTCCAGTTGAATGGAAATCATTGTTTGGCTCCTCATAAAAGAACCTCTCCTTTTGGAACTAAGACCTGCAGAGCTTAAGGTTTTAGGGATTGGAAGCCAACATTTTTCTAATGGGTCACCAGGGGTAATAGTGGTGCCACTCACATTCCCACTCCTTTATTCCTAGACCCAAAGATTCTGGTTATGGGAGAATCAGTACCATACAGTGGATTTTGATTCAGAGCACACACAGGCTCCTGGAGAACATTGCCTCAGCCTTACAAGGTATTGCCACCTAGGTATCCCCACAATTGGGTCTTCAAAGGCCATTCGACCGTTCTATCAACCCAGCTGCCTCTGGATGATGTGGAACATAGTAATACCTGAGAATTCCATGAACCTGTGCCCATTCCTGCACTTTATTTGCTGTGAAGTAGGTTCAAAGTGGGTTCTGTGAGCACAAGCAAAGGTGCATGGAATACCATGACAATAGATAAGGCATTCTATAAATCCACAGGTGGTAGTTTTGATGCAAGCATTATGTGAACAGAAAGCAAACCTGTTCCTGGAATACGTACTATTCCAGAACAAATTGCTGCCCCTTCCATAATGGAAGTAGTTGATTTAATCAACCTGCCACCAGGTAGTAGACTGGTCACCTCAGGGAATGGTGCCATTTCGGGGACTGAGTGAGGGTCTCTGCTGCTGGCAGATGGGGCGCTCAGCAGTGGCCATAGCCAGGTCGGCCTTGGTGACTGGAAGTCCAGGTTGCTGAGCCCTTGCACAATTTCCATCCCTACCATCATGGGCACCACTTTGTTCATGAGCCCATTGGGCAGTGGCAGGCATAGCTGGAGAAAAAGGATGACTAGTATCCAGAGACCAGGTCAACTTATCCATTTGATTATTAAAACCATCCTCTGATGTACTCACCATCTGGTGAATATTCACATGGGGCACAAATATGTTCATGTTTTCTGCCCACTCAGAAAGGTCTATACACATATCTCTACCCCAGACCTCTTTGTCATCGAATTTCCAACCATGCTCCTTCCAAGTCCCTGACCATTCAGCAAAACCATTAGTAACAGCACATAAGTCAGTATACAAACACACCTTTGGCCGGTTATCCTTCCAAGCAAAATGACCAACCAGGTACATTTTTCAAAGTGCTACTCACTGGGAGGATTTTCCTTCACCACTGTCCTTCAGCAACATCCCAGCGAGGAGCTATAGTGCTGTAGCTGTCCACTTTTTGGGTAGTACCTGCATATTGTGCAGAACCATCAGTAAACCAGGCTCAAGTTTTCTTGAGCTAACTAGAAGGAATTCTCCCAAGAGGCAACAGCTATGGGCTTGGAAAGAGAAGGAAATGTGGCAAGAGTGGCGGCCATGGGTATTTGGGCCACTTCCTCATGTAACTTACTTGTGCCTTCAGTACCTGCCCTATCTCTTATATACCATTTCCATTTTATGATGGAGTCCTGATGCACATGCCCAGCTTTATGGCTTGGTGGGTCAGACAAGCCCCACCTCTTGATAGGCAACTAAGGTCTTTAGGTAGCTTAGTGACACATATTTAAGTGTTCAGTCTCTACTAATGCCCAGTAGCAAGCCAAAAGCAGTTTCTCAAAAAGAGAGTAATTATTTTCAGAGGATAATAAGGTTTTATTCCAAAATCCTAAAGGCTCGCATTCTGACTTTCCTATAGGGGCCTGCCAGAAGATCTTGACAGCATCTCTATTTGCCACTGACACTTCCTGGACCATTGGATCTACTAGATCATATGGCCCAACTGGCAGAGTAGCTTGCACAGCAATATGGACCTGTTGCAAAGCATCTTCCTCTTCCAGTCCCCACTCAAATCTAGCACCTTTTCTGGTCACTTGGTAAATGGGCTGGACTAACACACACGAATGAGGAATATGTTGTCTCTAAAATTCAAAGAAGCCGATCAGGTATTTTGCCTCTTTTTTGGTCATGTGAGGGACCAGAGGCAAAAACTTGTCCTTCACCTTAGAAGGGATATCTCAAAGTGCCCCACTGGACACCTAGATATTTCATTGAGGTAGAAGTCCCTTTGTAATTTTTGTTGGATTTAATTCCCATCCCCTGACATGGAAATGTCCTACCAATAAGTCTAGAGTAGGTACAAATAACATGATATCGCCAACATAATGGACCAGTGAGATGTTTTATGGGAGGCAGAAATGACCAAGGTCCCTGCAGACAAGATTATGACATAGGGCTGGAGAGTTGATTACCTCTGAGATAGGACAGTGTATTAGTTTGTTAAAGCTAGAATGCAATATACCAGAAATGCAACGGCTTTTATAAAGGGAATTTGTTACAAGTTAACAGTTCTAAGTTTGTGAAAATGTCCAAATCAAGTCACCAACAAGAGGTTACCATCACTCAAGAAAGGCTGATGCCATCCAGAAAACCTCAGTCAGCTGGAATGTCACATGGCCAGCAATTCTATTGCTTGCAGCTTCTGATGCCAGTGGTTTCCTGTTTAAGTACCTGCAGACCTTTACTTAACTCCTCTGGGATGCAACTTTGGGTTCTGGCTTGCTTAGAAGGCACATGTCTCATGGGAAAGCACATGTCTGCTAGGCTCTGCCCATGTCTAGGCATCTGCTGTCTCTGTGAACACTCCAAGCATCGCCAAATATCCATGTCCCTGTCAGCTCTGAGGTGACTGTTCTCCAAGCTTCTGCCTTCTGAGGTTTCTCCAATTTTTTTTCCTTTTAAAGGATGCTAGTAAACAAAACAAGACCCACTTTCAATGGGCAGAGTCACATCTCCATCTAACCAAAAGGCCACACCAAAGATTGGACGCATCACTTCTCCATGGAAATAATCTAATCACAAATTTCCACTCCACGATATTGAATCAGGATTAAAAGAAATGGTTGTCCTCACAAGATTACATCAGGATTAAATCATGGCTTTTTGGAGGTACATAATAGTTTCAAACCAACACAGTCTCTTGGCCTTGCCACCTCAATGCAAACTACTTCTGGTGGTCCTTACTAACAGCTCTTGAGAAAAAAGAATTTACCAGATCAATAGCTACATACCAGGTGCCAGAGGATGTGTTGATTTGTTCAAGAAATGATACCACATCTAGAATAGCAGCTGCAACTGGAGTCACCACCTGGTTAAGGTTTCAATAATTCACTGTCATCCTCCAAGACCCATCTGTTTTCCACACAGGCCAAATAGGAGAGTTGAATGGCAATGTGGTAGGAATCACCACCCCTGCATCCTTCAAATCCTCAAGAGTAGCACTAATCTCTATAATTCCTCCAGGAATCCAATAATGTTCCTGATTTATTGTTTTGCTAGGTAAGGGCAGTTCTAGTGGTTTCCACTTGGCTTTACTACCATAAAAGTCCTCACTGCCAATTGCTGAGTATGTCAATTCCAGATATGCATTCCTAAACTAGAGAAATAACTACAGAATGGGTCTGGGGACCCACTGGACCCACTGTGAGATGGACCTGAGCTAAAACTCCATCAATCACCTGACCTCCATAAGTCCCTACTCTAAATGTTGGACTAGAGTGATGTTTTGGGTCTCCTAGAATTAGTTTCACTTCTGAGCCAGTGTCTAGTAATTCATGAAATATCTGATCATTTCCTTTTCCCCAGGGCACAGTTATTCTGGCAAAAGGCCATAGGTCCCCTTGGGGAAGGCTAGGAGAAAGGTTAACAGTGTAAATTTTTCTCAGTGTTATCTGGTCCTTCCCCAAGGATACTCAGCCCCTCATTCAAGGGATTTAGGGTCTATAAACTGTCTCAAGTCTGGGAATTGATTAAGGGGCCATGACTCTCTGTTTTGTAATTCGAGATAGTTTACTTGACCTAGAACTATTCTGCTTATACAGCTCAAACAAGAATTGATAGACTGCCCATCTATTTTACTTCTAGGTACCCCATGACTCTAACACCATAAATCTCTGTGAGTCAGATTATTTTGACTAATATCCCACAGTAATATCCGACCTACAGAGAAAGGCAACTATATCATCCTATTCAAGGATGATGGAGCTAGTCTCACAAATTGATTCTTCAAAATCCTGGAAAACGTGTATCCTCTGGACATTCCTGTGGTGTGGGAGCAGGTATTCCATGATAAATCCACTCTAACATTCTAATCTCTCTAAGCCTTTGGTTCTCCTCATCTGCTTTATGCCAGGGCATTTTGACCTCAGATAATGTCGGTCACCTTTTAATCCATGTTTCAGCCAACTACCCTAGTGTATTAGTTAGGGTTCTCTAGA
>PVIY010044062.1:0-19955 GCA_004026745.1 Myrmecophaga tridactyla
TATTTCTTTTTACTTTTTAGTGTATTAGAATAGCCAGAGGGAAATGCCCGGAACTGCTGAATTGTAACCCATTTGCCTTGATCTTTGATAATTACTGTATAACTATATAACCTTTATCTTGTGATTATAAAAACCTAGTCACTGACTCTCCCTTGTACCCCCTTATCTTGTTTTTCAACTTTATACAGTCTTACGATTACTAAAGTAAGCTTCTAATGTTTATTCATGAAAGGTCTTGGACTCAGCCCAGACTAACCATTCCCAATTCTGAAACTATCTTGCTAGATGGAACTGGATCTAACCAAAATTGACCCCCCTGACATGCACAGTAGCTTAAACTTTAACCTATAAGTGATCTATATCTCATTAGAATTCTAAAAATCATACCCATCATCATATTAAGGCTGCCATTTTCTTATATATGTTCTGTGACTATGGAATCAATCTGCACAGGCTCAATGGATCATCTCTAAACTCATCATCTCAAGCCACTGTGCTCATTGTCCTAAAATCTGTCCATCTTTTGATACTAATAAACTACCAGAAGGGTGGTACAATGGTGGCTCAGGGGCAGAATTCTCACTTACCGTGCGGTAGACCGGGGTTGGATTTCCCGAGCCTGCGTATGCGGAAAAAAAGAAAAAAACAACCCACGCACACTACCAGAGTTACTGAAGTTTGGGGAGAAAGATTTTCAGGCCACCTGATCTCCTGCTTCTCGCTTAGCAATAAACTCTTTTTCTCTTTGAAACCCCAATGTCTCAGGAATTGGTCATTTGAGTGCATCTGGCAGAGAGCCCACTACTTTTGATCAGTATCGGTATTCCAGCAGAACCTCAATTGTTTCTACAAAACTATGCTAACAGCCATGCATTTAAACAAGCACGTCTTCGTTTTGTGACTCTCTTTCCCTTTTGTTTTTTTATTTTTTTGCATAGGCAGGCACCAGGAATCGAACCCAGGTCTCTGTATGGTGGGCGAGAATTCTACCACTGAGCCACCATCGCACTGCCTCCCTTTTGTTTTTCAATTGTGCTGTTCCCCATTACTTAAAATTCCACTTTGGTGGTTGAAGTTTAAATTCTTCTCTATATATTTATGTTTTTTTTCAAAATTTTATGCAATGGGAGTGTTTTACCTTTATAAATTAGAAAAAAGTAAGAGTCATTGGAAGAATGCTAGTCTCTCACTACATTTATTCCTCAAATTTCACTTCTTTGTTTAGAAAGATCTTCATCATTCCCCATTCCAGAGTGGACATTTACTGGTGCTATTTTGTTGAAAAATGAGCTCTTATTCCCACCCCACCCACAAATATCAATGAATCTAATCCCTTGCACCTCCTTAGTCTTTTTCTTTCTTTCTTTTTTTGCATGGGCAGGCTCCAGGAATAGAACTCGGGTCTCCAACTCGGCAGGGGAGAATTCTTGCCACTGAGCCACTGTGGCACCGCCCTCCTTAGTCTTTGAAACATACACACATCTTGTCATTCAGTTTCCTGGTTTTCTTCTTTCCTCCAGCCTCATTTAAAAAGACTTTGACTTTGTAGTTTTTCTGACCTGCTTTATTTCTAAAGAGAGTTCCCTCTAAAAGCAAGAAAAATACCTGAACATCTCTAAATTCATTTATATCAGAAAATCTCTTAGCTGACCCCGATTTAACTGACTCACTGGATTAACACTATCCATCCTGTCTTCCAAATGGTTAGTCTCTAGTAAACCTAATGAATTTTGGTTCTACCCACAGGTAGATTTATTTATTTATTCATAAATCTATTTGAGCTTTTTGGTTTTGTTTTAATTACATAGTTTAAATTATGCATAAATCAATTGGATAAGTGGGAAAAGAAAACCCCTTTTTTTTTCCTATGAAAACTAAGTCAAATATTTTGGTAAGAATGATCATAGGTGAGTCACTTTAAAAATATTATTCCCCAACTGGGGAATTCCTGATACTCTGGCAAGCAGTGGGGACAACCAATTCAATAGACTGAGCCCTCAATCTTGGCGTTTGACCCTATGAAACTTATTCCTGCAAAGGAGAAGTTAAGCCTAGTTATAATTATGCCCAAGAGTCACCACCCAGAGAACCTCTTTTCTAGCTCAGTTGTAGCCTCTTTCTAAGCAAACTCAGCAGGTGAACTCACTGCCTCCTCCCTAATGGGACATGACTCCCAGGGGTGTAAATCTCCCTGGCAACGTGGGACATTACTCTCAAGGATGAGCCGGGACCCAGCATCATGGGATTGAGAAAGCTTTCTTGACTGAAAGGGGGAAGAGAGAAATGAGACAAAATAAAGTTTCAGTGGCTGAGAGATTTCAAACAGAGTCAAGAAGTTATCCTGAAGGTTATTCTTATGCATTATACAGATTTCCCTTTTTAGTTTATGGTGTATTGGAGTGGCTGGAGGGAAGCACCTGAAATTGTTGAGCAGGGTTCCAGTAGCCTTGATTCTTGAAGATGATTGTATAACTATATAGCATTTAAAATGTGACTGTGTGATCGTGAAAACCTTGATTTGAATCTCCCTTTATTCAATGACAAAGGACAAGAACAAAAAATAAATAATAATAGGGGGCATAATGGGAAAAAAAAATGTGTAGATTGCAAAAGTAGTAGTAAACGAGAGGGACAGGTAAGAGGTATGGGATATATGTTTTTTTTCTTTTTATTTCTTTTGCCAGAATGATGCAAATGTTCTAGAAATGATCGTGCTGATGAATACACAACTATGTGATTATAGTGTGAGCCACTGATTGTATACTTTGGATAGAATGTATGGTATATGAAGATATCTTAATAAAAATATGTTTAACAGTCCCCTCAACTTCCTGTTTGATGGTAACTGGCTCCCTAAAAAAAAATATGTTTAAAAATATTCTTGATTTTGATATTGGTACGCCAATTACAAAAGATCACAGGAAACTAGACATCCAGAAGCCTTCATCTCTTCAATGTGTAAGATCTATGAGGTCAAGAAATTAGTCTGTTCTGATCACTATTATATCTTCAGAATCTAGAAAAGTTTGTGGAACATAATAGTAACTCAATAAACGTTTATTGAATATATGTGTGTGGTGTCTTGGAGCTATGTACTCCAGAAGAACATGTTCTTAGTCTTAATTCATTCCTGTGGGTGTGAACCTTTATAAATTGGACCTTTTTTATTCAGTTATTTCAGTTAAAGTATGGTCCCACTGAATCAGGATAATCTTAAAGCTTTTACTAAAGCCCTGAGAGAGAAACCTGAGGGGACGGCCAGCAGCTGTAAGCCAGTGGAACCAAGAACCAGGAGAGGATGCCATGCACATTGCCATCTGACAGGAAAGTCCAGACCAGGGGTCACCTGCAGACAGCCCCGGAAAGCCAAAGTCCTCTGGGAGAAAGCATTGCCTTGACAACACCTTGATTTTGGTCTCTTAGCCTCAAAATTGTGAGCCAATAAAATTCTGATGTTTAAGTCAACCCATTACATGGTATTTAATTTAGTAGCCAGGAAACAAAAACAATGTGCAAATAAACAGGTAAAACTTAGCACACCAATTTCCGTAGCAGCATTATTTGCAATAGTCAAAAAGTGGAAACAATCCAAGTGTCCATAACACATAAATGGATAAACAAAATGTGGTGTAAACACCCAACGGAACAGTATTCAGCCATGAAAAGTTCTGATGCACGCTGCAACATGGATGAACCTTGAAAGCATTACGTTGAGTGAAATAAGACAGCACAAAGGGACACTTGATTTCTCTTATACAAAATACCGAGAATAAACAAATACATAGAGACAGAGTGCATTACAGGAGGCAGGGAATGGGTGAAAACGATGAGTTATTGCTTGAAAGGAAGAGTTTCTGTCTGGAGTGATGAAGAGTTTTGTAATGGATGGTGGTGTTGGTAGCCCAATATTATGAATGTAATTAATATCACTGAATTGTATGCATGATAGTGGTAAATATGGGACTTTTTTGTTGCTTATGTATTATCACAATGACTTTTTAAAATTATTTAATACTTAAAAATAAGCCAAATATGTAGGCAGCTTGTCCTTTCAATGTCCTGCTGGAGCACTGATTGCTTTATCCAAGAATTATTTAATTATCTAGCAGAATGAATCTTTGCTTTATTGCAATTACTAATCATTAATAGCTCAAACCTCATTAAGTTACATGTTTTCAAGTTGTAGATCTTATCTGTTAGAGATGCAAATAATTTCTGTCTCATAGAAAAGATATCCCAATAATTATGGCTTTGCATTGTCCTGTAGAACATCAACCAGAAAAATCTCTCTTTGCCATCCCTTGGTCCCCTCAGGAGACTGGACGCAGGGAAAGCTGGGGTCAGGCGCACCTTCCACATGCACCAAGGTGTCAAGTGGAGTCCCAGCACCTGGGAGGGTCTACTCCCTCCCTGCACATATCGCCCTACCCAAGGGAGTTCAACATTAAATAGCAAATAAAAGCATGCCACCAGGTCAAAAGAGAGGGAGAACGCGGAAGAAAGGAAAAGCGTTTACCCTGCTTTTTGAATAATGAGCCTCACATTTACATTTTGCACTGAGTCCCTCAAATTACATAGCTAACCCTGACTTACTGTATGATACCAACAAATTAGGTAATTTCTATCAGGCTCCATTTCCCTACCTATAAGATGTGAATCCTTGGACTTTTCTGATATAAGTTCAAAATGAATAAAATACATAAAGTTCCTAGCACATTGTGAGCAGCCAATAAACATTGATTTCCATCACTTCTCCCTTCAAAATAGCTGAAATGACCTCCGGTGGCTGTTTTCCAAGACAAAGGGGAAAGGAAGAATCTGAGAAGTCATGAGTATTTATCGTGATGAAGTAACAAAAATTTTTCTCCAGGCTTCCTTCAACGCGCATGAGCAAGGCTTCAACACCGGACACCACTGACCTTTCTGGGAATAGCATCTGAAGCAAAGCATTTGGTCAAAAAGCACAAAAGTAGCATCTATCCTTCTCTCTCCTAGCTCTGCCTTCTCTGGCTCAGCAACCTCAGTTACTCCATGGGCTTCCAATGAGCTCTTCCTCATTCTATTCAGAGCTACATTCCCCACCCCAAGATGTCCTGGTGGCACCTCAAGCCCCCCAATCCCCCCACTTCAGCTCATTTGCTTGTGGAGTCCACCCCACCTTTTCTTCCTGTCAACCCAGTTTTGTGATCTGACTTTCCCATTTCTAAGCACCGTAACAGCCGGACCCCAGGCCTTGGAGCCTTGTTTCACTTCACCCGTTCATCTTCCACATTTGATCAGGTACATTTAAAATTTTCTGGTCACTTGTTTTAGAACCCCAGAATGAAACATGGGATTGAAGGAAGCCCAAATCATACTGCTAAACACTGGGGATACACGGGTGAACATGATGCCATCTGAATTGTGTCCTAACCTCCAGTCCCGTGAATGTGAGCCTATCTGGAAAGAAGATCTTTGAAGAGATGATTAGTTAAGATAAGGCCAAACTGAGTGAGTGTGGAACTTAATGCAATATGACTGGTGTTCTTATAGGGAGAGAAAATTTGGACACAGAAAGACAATAGCCATGTGACAGAGGCAGAAATTGTTACGGTGTAAGCCAAAGTATACCATGGACTGCCAACAAGTTACCACCAGAACATTATAGACTTCAGAGGAAGCACAGGGCCCTGCCAACACCTTGATTTTGGACCTCTAGCCTGCAGCACTAGAGATAGTAAATTTCTCTTATACTAGGCCATCCAGTTTGTAGTATTTTCTTATAACAGCCCCGGAACACTGAGCCACTATCCAGTGCTCTCCTGGAGCTTACAATCTAGCTGTGAATTCAGACCTTGAGCAAATGGTCATTCCATCACTCCAAAGGAAAACTATGCTGGACTTCTATCCTTTGTGAATCTGGTTGCCCTGACCCTCTCTGTATGCTGGGAAAATTCAGGTTGCAGACAAGCCAAGAAAAGGACCAAACTTTCTCCCAAGCAGTAGCATCTTATTTGCTTTCAGAGTTTCTTTCAACAGTGCAATGGTTGAAGAGTGAAACAGTTAAAAAAAAGTTCTTTCAGTACTCTTTACAGCACCCCCTTGTTGCAATGTGATCTTTAAAATGAAGACCTCAAGTGCTACTGCCTTCATGAGGTCCTTCCTGACTCTGTCCCACCTGGTGGGGTGGGTCATGCCCACTTCTGAATCTTTGTGGCATCATGCCTGTACTCAGCTCATGGAAATTAGCATATTCTTTCTTGTTTGACAGATACCTGAGGACATCTTACACACATCTGCAGAACCCAGCACAATGCTGATAGCACAGAAGCAATCATCCATTCAGTGGTACCCCTCATGTCCTTGCACAACCTCTTTGTTGTCATAGATCAGTGTCCTACATGGCTCAGTTTCCACTTCAGTCCTCTACCCACTTCCCTTGCTGGCCTGGAGAGCAGAGTCTGTGTTTTCTTCCTTTCTGAATCCCCCATGCCAGTCTAGCACCAAACACACAATACGTCCCTACTGAGAGTTTATTGTATGAATTCACTAGTTTGTGCATTTATACTAACGAATTTTACTGAGTAGAAGTTTATAAATTGCTGAAGTCATGAAAATGGGAGATATGAGGAAGTAAGAATGGAGAATTGGTCCCAAAGAAATATTACAGAAATTCTGAAGAGGAAAGAGAAGCAAAAAGAAATTGTGAAAAGAAAATAAAGGAAACAGAAATATAGTGAACATGGATACTGGAGTGCTTATGAGAAGATAGAGTCTTCTAATGAAGATTTTCTTCTAATGAAGCCAATGAAGAATTTCATCTCATTACATCTTTCACTATTTATGTTGGTGTTCAACTAGCATGATTTAGCAAGCACCTATTAAGAAATTTTAATGTGCCATGCAATACACTAGACAACCAGGGATGCAGAGGTGAATAAAACAGTCCTTTCTCTCTAGAACCCCAACTTGTCTCGGGACCCAGGGGATGAGGAGAGAAATGGTCCCTCCTATCCTTGAGTTCTTGCTTAGAGAGCCAACAATGTGCAATCACCAGCATCCAAGGGGAGTAGACTCATGTGGCTGAAGCTGTACCATCTTGTTTCTTCCCTGGATCCCCAGTTTGCTCTGTTGATCACTCTCCATCCCCACCCAAAGATGCCGCTCCATCCCTACACATTTCCTTGGTCTTGACTATTGTCCAGACACCTGACCCTCTTTCACACTGCCCAGAGGTGTTCTCAGTGCTGACAGTCTGTATAAACTTTGGTGAGCCAGGGCCATCTTGTTCAGATGGCTGTTCCTGCTCTCAAGTCAAGAGAACCAGGTGTGACCTGTCTAGGAGTGTTCTGTTCTGAAAGCTCCTGGATCAATTCAAAGGAGGTCCAGTTGATAGCCAAGGACAAACTTCAGCTCTCACCTGTCCACACAGAAAGATAAGTAGAAAGGGAATTCTTCTGTGCACTAACAGATTTTGGAAAATAATAACCAAAAAAAGGAACAGAAACAGGTAGGAAAAGATAACCTATAAAGCCATATAGCAAAAGAAAGACTAATCGTTCATATGCTCAAAATAGAAGCTGATGGATTTGGAAGTAGCAGTTTTGAAAAGTTTACTGAGGTGTGTATTTCGTATGACTTTGTTCACCTTATTTGTAATTTACTCACTTGAATATCATTCATTCAATTAAACAAAATATTGGGTACCTGTTATATTTGAGCACTATTCTAAGTCCTCAGGATATATCACTGAACAAAAAGTCCCTAGACTCAACCAACTTATATTCTGGGAGACATGTGTTAGATTTTATCAGTTCTTAAAATTATGTAATGAATGGTAATATAATAGAAAGGACAGTAGATATAACAGAACAAAAAAAAAAAACCCAAAAAGCTAACAATCAAATGTGAAAGATTGAAGATGCCCACAAATTTTGTGTTACTTCCCTGATCGAGAGGTGAAGTTGGTTTCCTTTCCCCTTGAATATGGCCTTGTGACTGTTTGAACCAATCGAATGTGTTGGGAGTAATGCCATGCCAGTTATGGGTTTACAGATTTATGAAGGCCTGGCAGCTTCCACTTTTGAGACTTTAAGGGCCATAGACTGCCGTGAAGAAAGCCAGTAGCACCATGGAGTGACCACATGGACAGCCACATAGAGAGAGGAGAAGCCCTGAGACTATAGAGAAAGACAGAGTGTCCCAGCCCTCTCAACTGAGCCCTATCACCAAGACTCCCAACTTGTGAGTGAGCCAGCCAGGATGTCTCAGCCCAATCAGTCCCCCAGGTGACAGCGTGTGAAGCAGACCACCCAGGTGACCCAATCAGACCACAGAATCATGGGAGATAAAGAGATGGTTGTTGCTTTAAGTGAATGAATTTTAGGGGAGTTTATTGCATAACAATAGATAACCAAAACAGAAAGTAGTACCTAGAACTGAGTTGCTGCTGTAACAAAAATGTAAAATACATGGCATTAGCATTGGGACTGGGTGGCAGGCAGAAGGGAGAAAAGCCTCAAGGAGACTCTTAGTAAAGACTGGATGGCCAGGGAGGAAATTGTTATTGGAGGCTAGAAAAAAGGTAATCCATGCTATGTAGTGGTAGAAAGTTTGGTAAAAACATCACCTGCAGTAATATCAATAACAGAAAATATATTGGATGAATTTGTGGATTTGACTAAAGAGATTTCCAGGGAAAATGCTGAAAGTGCCTACTCTTTTCTTTTATTTGCATGTGATAAAGTACAGAGAGAAAGGAAAATGAACTAAAGAAAATATTGTTCAGTTTTTAAGCAAAATCATGAACAAATATTTCCAAGCCCTGATTTGCTGATAAAAGAATCTCAAAGTCTTTCCTGGTAAAAGAATCTCAAAGTAAGAAATGACCTCATACAATGATCAAATCAATTTCAGGGTTGTGGCTGTAAGATTATTTCTTGAGACCTTAGAAAGATTTAAATAGTATTATATAGAACCTCTTTGCCAAACATTAGATTTCTAAGGACTCTAAGAATACTGTCCCACAGTACCTGGCTCTCAGGTAAGACAGAGAGGGGCCTATCTCTAAAAGATCTGTGGAAGTGACTTTTGTCGAGTACAATAGATTATAATTTGGTAAACGTGAAGCCCACAAATTTTTTTAGGAAACTCTGTCAGTTTATAACAAAAGGGACAGAGACAGTTAAAAAATGAAAAGAGGTCTTTGGTACTCCAACTTCCTACAGATGTAAAGAAGGCTATAAAATCCACTTTGCTGCAAACACAGCCATTTCCTAAGGAAGGATCAAGATAATGTAGAGGTTGGAACCAAGTTATCAGAGAGAAGAGATAAGGGCCAGGGAGAAACTACCAGGGAACAGGATTGGGCCCTAACAAAGGAATGGTGACATGTGCCTGGCTGGATTTCAGAGACACTATGGGCCAATGACTGCTGTGCATCTCCCATTTCCCCCTCTTTTGAATGAGAGGATTTATTGAAGTGTTCTCCTTTCCCTGTCTTACTGTTGCTTGTTGGATGCTTGGGATAAGGACAGGATAAATTGTCTCTTTAGTCCATATCTTCACATTGAGAAGAGTCTTGTCCATACCCGGACATGATTTAGATGATAAGATTTGGACTTTCAGCCTGATACCAAAATGGGATAAAGAGCATGACTATAAGAGAAATGGTCAGCATGCCAGACTTTCAATGACACAGGAAGAAGAGAAATTTCTTAATCAAAGAGTCATGATTTTGAGGTTAAAGTTTGGGGGTAAAATAAAATGGAAGGGTTACAAAGACAGTGGACAGAGAGAAAGAAAACATTTCATATAAATATACATATATATGTGTGCTTATCTATCTATCTATCTATATATATATAATGAATACTACCTGTGAAAATAAAGAGCTCCTATAACAAGAAATAAGCAACTCAATAGAAATGAGCAAGGAACTAAACCAGAGATTCAAAGAAAATATGTAAATGGCCAATTTAACAGATGCTTCGACTCACTGTTAATCAAGGAGCAAGCAGATGCTATTTTTCTCATAATTAAAAAAGTAGAATTATCCACCAATGAAGAGATTGTGGAAAAAACAAGCTCTCAGACAGATTGGTATTGGAAGAGCAAAATAGGAGAGCAATTATGGAGGGAATTTGGAAATACCCATCAAAACTTAATGCATGTATAATTCTCCCTTGACCCAACAATTCCACTTCTAGAAATCTGTCCTACAGAAATATGTCTACATGTACACAAAGATATATGTACAAAGATGTTATTAGAGCACATTTCCCCCAACTAGGAGGAAAATTTTCATGGGAGTGGAAACCTTATCAGTCACATTTATATCACCAACAGCTGCCTAGCACATAGTAGATAGCCAGCAAATATATGTTGAATGAATAAATAAGACCAAAAATATTGGAAATAACTAATTTTCCATCAATCAAGGAAAGGACAGATAAATGTTACATCTATCCTATGGAATACTACAGACCATTAAAAAGAATGAGGTAGATCTATAGGTACTGACAGAAAAATCTCCAAGACCAATTGTTAAGATAATGAAAGAAAAAAGAATAACAATGAAAAATTGGAAATAACTTATATTCCATCCTTTTTCTTGAATTTTGATTTAAACAAGTATTCTAACATTATTTTACTTTGGAAAGGTGTATTTCCATTAAAGAAAAAAAAATAAAACAACTAATGTTACTGAGTGCTTACCAGATGGCAAGATTATTCCACTTAATCCTCATAATATATGCCCCCTGTGGTAGGTACTATCATCACTGCCTCCATTTCCCAGTAGAGAACGCTGGGCACAGAGAAATTAAGTGCCATGCAAGGTCGCACCGTGACAGAGACAAGACTTAAAGCCAAGCAGAGTGGCTCCACAATTCACACTCTTAAAACACTCATAGATAAGCTGATCACAGCTCCCCATTTAAGTCTGTTCATTCAGCCTACTATTGAGAGCATCCCCTCTCTTTTCAAAAAAACCTCGAAACATGGTAATTCTACCTATAGAACTGTCAAAAGAAATTAAACAAAATAGAGTGAGTATGGCTAAGAGATTTAACACAGAGTTAGGAGTCATTCTGGAGGTTACTCTTAGGCAGTTCTCAGTCAGATATCACAAGCTGCCAAAATATGAAAAGCCTTAAGCAACAATGCTCCTCAAAACCCTAAGGACATCTGGACACCAGAGACAAACCACCTGACAAGGCAGTCAGGAAACTCTAACCTGAAGGACATCTGGAGTGCCCCAAGTAACCACCAATCATAAACAATTTATGTAATCTTTTTCTTTAAAAACGCTTGCCTGAAAGACCTAAGAGGGGACACAATTTGGGTCGCTACCTGAATCTAGCTCCCCAAATTGCAATTCTAAGACCCCAAATAATGTCTTTATTGCCTTGCAGCTTTAGATTGCTATTTCTCAGTTGAATGAACATACACAGGCAGGAAGTTTAGTCTCGGGGGCCAAATGTTAGGCAGTTTGCTCCAAATCTGTACCTCAGTTTACTCATCTGTAAATTGGGGATAACAATAAAACTACCACATATGGTTGTTAAAGAGCTAAATGATTTGCTATTTCTGATGTGCCTGGCACAGAGTAAGCACCATATTATTACTAGGCAATTTATATAAAATGTGCGTGTGCGTATGTGTACGTGTGTGCATGCGTGTGTACATACATTGTGAGATGTTGGAAGAATGTTCACCAACTTATTAACACGGCCAATTTCTGTTAATAATGGAATATCCCATGTTAATATTTTGTGGAATATGTATACATATATATACATATACAAGTATATATGCATTGAACATATATACACAAACCTATGTAATCACACATGAGTGTGTTTAATAATGAGCCTTCATCCTGAGGAAAATTTAAATCATTTACTTTTACAGTGCATCCTGTTTGCTATACTGCCTGTGCTAATTTAACCAATGGAATTTACCAAAAATGAATGAACCACAGCCAGGGATACATTAAATTAAGGTAAGAATAAAAAAAGGATTGCTTCTGATCATTACCATCTCAAATCGAATTTCACTCAATTGAACTGATGAAATGAAGCCTGAAGGAACAATACAACTTCTCCTTTCTCTCTCAATTAATTACTTAAATATCTGTAAACCAAACTCTTAACGGGATCTTTGGAATCTTTGGTCTGGAGCAATCTGCAAGACTTCAGAGTTTGGAAACCGTGGAGGGGCACGCAGAGGCAGGGGTTGTCTTGGCGCTCTAGTGGCGGGATCAGGGGTGTTGGAAAAAAGGAACTGAGCAATCTCAAGCACAGCGTCTAAAATCACAGCTTCCCTCCCCTCCTTCTGCAGCCTGAAAAGTAACTTTTAACTACTCAATTCGTTCTACATTACGTACAGCTTCTAAATGAGTTCTGCGGGAGAACTATCCCTAGAAATAGAAGTAAAAAATGCGGTTCCTCTTGGGGGGAGGTGAATAGCTGGGAGGGGTCACAAGGAAACTTCTGGAAAGTTTCCTGGTGCACCTTGCGCCTTGTTATATCTCCAATCTTTAAAGTTATTTTTAGTGTTGTTTTGTTAATGTCTTTTCTGGTCATGTGCATCCTCGGGCTCATAAGAATTTGGGAGCTGCTTTATACTAATGAATAAAAGTAATTTCCGTGGTCGGACCCTGCTGAAATCCTAGTCCCCACCGCCGGCTCCGCAAGCCACTTACCCAGGTGTCCTCTGTAACCGTTAAGGGGCACTTTCGGGGCGGAGGCAGCGAGCCGAAATCCCATACAAAATAGAAAATGCCTTCACCTTCCCCCTGCAGCCCCCGCTTCGGCGGGATATTTTCCATCCCTGCAGCAGGGCGGCGAGGGTGAGCTGCGGCCTGGGACCCCTGCCCACGGGGCGGGCATCTCTATCAAGTGGTCACCCGCTGAGCGAGCGGTGCACGCTCCGGCCGAGGCCAGCCGCCCTTGCGAGACGGGCGCGGAGTCGTCAGCCCCGGGCTCTGCACCCAGGCCGGCCCCCACCCTGCTCCCGGCCGACCCGAACACCAGATGCATTGTTTTGGGCGGTGCTGACCGTTGCCCCGTGCGGGGCGTCCACCTGTGCGCAGACTGACGGCGCCGCCCACTCGCATAGGTGGCTTAACTGCGCCGGGTGCCTATCGGTGAGGGGTGCCCAGCCGAGCGCCCCAGGGGCCAACTCACTTCAGCTCGGGCCGGATGATCTGCGTGTAGGTGAAGCACCGTCCCAGGACGATCTCGGAAAAGTGGGGCGTGCTGCCGCGACCCCGCCACTTCAAGGGCTCGGGCTGCGAGCGGGGCCACAGGATTCCGGCTGCCACCGCGCAGATCACTATCACCAGGACGGCGAGGCAGATCAGGAGGCAGCGCTGCCGCCTGCTGCCAGAGGAGCTGTCGGGCTCCATGGGGCCCCCTGCGGGGTTGGCTGGGCGAGGGCTCAGGAGGGGCCCGCTGGCGGCTGGGCAGCAAGAGAGGAGAGTGTTAGCCAGGTTCTGAAAATGCACCTCCCCTTCATCTCCCACTTGCCTTTTCCCTGCCTCCCTTCACTCCCACCCCCCTCCTTCAAAGTTCCGTGGCCAGCTGGACCAATAAGTGTTTAAAAGACTTCAACACCTCCTACAGCACTCACTTGCAGGTTCCTGAGCAGGCAGACCCTGAGACTGCATCTCCGGGCTTCAGGGAGAAACAGCCTCCTTAACCCTCTGTAAATGCCCAAGTTGTACTCCCCAGCCAGCTGTTCTTATAAACCTTGCACTTTACATTTTGGTCACAGTGGCCTCTTCCTGCTTCCTGGAAAGTGTAAAGGCTGCTGCCTACTTTTGTGCATATGCATGTGCACAGTGCTTTCTCGCATAGGAGGGAAGACCTGCTTCTACTTCTTAGCTTTGACAAGTGCTAGCTCAGCCAACTGTAAAGGCAGTTTAAGCCTGACCTCTTCTCTCAAGTGTCATGGATGGTTAAGGCCTGGGTGCAAATCCCACCTCTGCCACTTACTGGCTGGATAAGAAGGGACAAGTTACTTAACCTCTCGGTACTTCAGATTTACATTGGGAATAACAACAATACCTATTTCACAGGGTGGGTGAGGTTTAAGTGAGCTAATATTTACAATGTGTTTAGCACAGTGCCTGGCACGTGCTGAGCACTCGATAACTGTTAGCTGTTTTGATCTGCTCCATGGGACTGTCAAGAGCATGCGATTTAATGATTAGTGGAATGGGCTTGCAACAGTGTCTGATACGCAGTAAGTACTAGAAGTGGTAGTTCAATAAATAATCACGTAGCTTATCCCCTTATCCCAGACATCCACCTGCCTCTCCTTTCTCAGGGTTCCTGTGGCACTGGGTACATCTGTTCCATTTGAATAGGGAACTAAGTAAAGTGATGGATCAAGCCACGGGACTGCCTGGGGCAAAAGTTTTCCAGGCAGAGGGAAAAGCAGGTGCAAAGACTCAGTCCTTTGTTGTTCCTTGCTGTTCCAGGCACAGCAAGGAGGCCATTGTAGCTGGAGAGGAGGGTTGAGAGAGAAAGGATAGGAAAGAAGTTCAGAGGATATCAGGAAGCCAGATCATATCAGGTCCTGTAGGACAGGAGAAGGACTTTGGACTGTGAGTTTTATTTTAAACCTGTCATTGAATGATTTCATCTGGCGTGACTTTGTATAGCCTTGTTCCGGTTTCTGTGTTGAGAATAAGCTGTAGGAAGGAGAGGATGGAAAGATGGAGACCATTTATAAGATTTTGCAGAGATTTAGTAAAAAAAATATATATATATAGGTGACTTTGACCAGGGGAGAAGTAATAGAGGTGGTAAAGGAAAAAGGTAGCAACTTTGGTTATAGGCTGAAGGTGGAAGCAACAGGATTTGCTGATGAACTGAATGTGGGATTTGCAACAGAGATGACTCTAGGGTTTGGAACTTGAGTAATTGAAGGAGCAGCATGGCCATTTATGGCGATGAGAAAACTGGACATGAAGTAGATTTGGGTTGAGGGAAAAGGCACCAATCAAGAATTTGGTTTTGGTTGCGTTAGTTTGAGATGACTATTGGACCCCCAAAAGGAGACATCAAGTAGCCAATTGGGTATAGATGTCTGGAATCCAGGGAAGAGGTCAATAGTGGAGATGCAAATATGGGGGATAGTTTCCAAAGATTTTGTAGAGAGAGTGTGTAGGGATAGAAGCAAAGAGTTCCAGTCAAGAGAGAAGGGGTTTTGTTCTGAGAAGGGACCCATAATAGAATATTTGTAGAATTATGGGATGATCCAGTAGATAGGCAACAAGTTGGTGGGGGGGGTGGAATTGCTAGAGTAAAATACTCATATCTAGATGAGTGGGCTTTGAGGCACAGTGGATGGGTAGGAGCTGTGCCATGTTACAGAAGGAAGGCATTATGTGTTAAATTGTATCCCCCCAAAAAGAAGGGTTAAAGTCTTAATCCCCAGTATCTCAGAATGTGACCTTATTTGGAAACAGGGCCATTACAGATGGATTTAGGTTCGTTAAACTGAGGTTATACTGGAGTAGGGATGGCCTTTGATCCAATACAACTGGTGTGCTTGTAAGAAAGGGAGAAGAGGTACAGAGAGACAGCGAAAAAGAAGTCAGTCATATGACAACTGAGACAGAGACTGAAGCCCAAGGATTGCCATCACCACCAGAAGCCAGGAGAAAATCATCGAACAGACCCTTGCCTATAGACTTCAGAGGGAGCATAGCCCTGCTGATACATGATTTTGGACTTCTAGTCTCCAGAAGTGTGAAACAACAAATTTATGTTGTTTTTAAGGCACCCAGCTTTGAGTACTTTGTTATGGCTGTCAGCCCAAGGAAATCAAGACAGAAGGCCAAGAAAATGGCTTGAGGTGTTGGGAGGTTAGTACATTTAATGATGGAGAGATGTGGATGTTCTCTTCTGATTGTTTCTCAGTAAAATGAGAACACCATCCACTGAGATTGAGGCAGGGAAGGTAGAGCTTGAAGGAGACTGAGAGCGAGTAGCTGGAGGAAATGGATACAGGATTCCCAGGGTACTGGGAAACTAAAAAGAGGCCAGTCTGTGAGGTTGGGTGCTTTTCTTCACCCCTCCCCACTGCTTAGATACAAGAGTAAAGGCAGAGAGTTGGAAGAGTTGGATTGGACGGGGCTGAGGTTTGCCAGGTAGGTACAATGGAGTGAAAGAAAGATAAGGAAGTTGGAAATGTGAGCAAGGATGGGCTATTACTAATGGACCATAGAGTCTAAGTCCATGGTGGGGGGTGGCAGAAGAAGGTGAGAGAGTGAAAAGATGAGAGAGCCTCTGAATCAGAGGTCCTGATGGGGATGAAAAGGTGTCAAGAGGAAGCAGTTATCTCCACTTGAGTGGCTTCATAGGTTATGCAAACACTGTCTAAAGTGGAACTGCTCATCTTTCTTCTTCAAACTGGCTTCTTTTTTGGTCTTTTTATTTCAGTAAAAGACACCAACATCCCCCCCAGTTGTTTGAGCTAGAAACTTCCAAGTCTTCTCTGACAGTTCCCTCTCCCTCATCTCCCACATCCACATAGAAGTTGGTTATTTCTATCTTCAGATTATATTTCATCTATTTTCTTCACCTCCATTATCACCACCCTTGTGCAACCTCCCTCTTTCTCTCCTTGGAAGAGTATCCCAACGGATGTCCCCAAACCCACTCTCCTTGACCTCTTCTATACGTTTCCTTCACCACAGCCAGAGTAATCTCTGATTACATCATCATGGAATTTACACTGAGTCTGTATTGCTTCCAGATACAGCTGGCAGGCATTAGAGAACCCTGTATCCCTCTCAGTCTCCATAGGCACCTCTCTCCCCAGCTAACATGGTGTCCCAGCCTGCTGGTCTTCTCTCTGTCTCCAAGCAAGCCCTGCTCTTCTTGCCTTTAGGCCTTCTCAGATGTCTTCAAGTCTCAGCTTCAATGTGACTTCACCATGAAGTCTTTCCGGACACCAGTTAAATCCCATACTGAGTTAGGTCTCCAAGTTGTACACGTCCAGGCTAAATAATATAGAGGTCAATAGACCTCCTGGGACATACAGATCTTAGAGGCTCTGAGAATGTCTTTCAGGTGTCCCCTCCTACTGGACCGGGAGTTTCCTCAGGACAAGGACAGCAGGAATTGAAGTGTATTCTCTTAGTATCCTGGGACTCAAGTTTACTTCCATAAATGTTTTATAAGCAAATGAATGAATGAATGGCCAACCAGAGTTTTATTTCTGGCACCTACTACTCCAACCTTTCTGTAAAGTAGAGACTCAGACTCATAGGGTTGGTCAAGAAATTCCAGATCTAAACTAGAGAATGTGGAAATGGGACAAGACACATTGGTTTTGCATCGCTGGGCTTCAGAGATATTAGGTTCATTTTCCTAGTCACTGACATTGCTGTTCTCTGTCTTATTCTACCCCTGGTGCTGGGTACCGACTTTCTTTCTTGTTTCATATTATACAAGGTTCAATGTCAGTTATTATGAAACAAGGCCTGCCACATGTCCCTCATTGACTGGAACATTCTGGAATTATAGCTTTCTGGACAGTTAAATGAAATGTGTCAGACCTACCACAAAAGCAACCCTCTAAAAATTGTATATGTTTTTGGTAATAAATGCATATGGAGTAAAATTCCAACAGAAAAAAATGATAAACAGAGAAAATCATTGATTCTCCTACCCTGGAATCCCTTTTATTCTATCAATGAATAGGCCATATAAATACATATACATATATAAAGAGTGACAGGTCTCTGTTACTTCATAAAAGTTGCAGCATTTCACATACCCTATTGTGCTTTCTTCACATGGTGACATACTTCGAAAAAAATATCTGTAGCAGCACATATTACTCTACCTAATCTTTAAAAACAATTCTCTGGTATTCTATTGTATAGATGTACCATGGTTTATTTAACTTGGCTTGTATCAGTCGGCACTTAAGTTTTCCATTCTTTTATGACCACATTAAATACTGCAATAAATATTCTTTTGTCAACATATTTATTCACATGAACAAGTCCATGCATTCCTAAAATTAGACTTCCTGGGTCAAAGGGCACAAGTATTAACAATTTTGAAAGACTCTTTAAAGGAGCCAGGGGCTGCTGATAAGATTCTGTTGATTGATCCATGAATGTTTATTGAACATCTGATGCCAATGGAAAAGTCAAGAAGTTGCCCAAGCTACCCTCCAGGGGCTGGCATGGCAGGGTGGATTTGAATCCAAGATCTACCACTTTTTAGCAGCGAGACACTGCAGTGGGGGGTCAGGGGGCTACTTAACCTCTCTGTGGCTCAGTTTCCTTGGTTCAGCCACAGAGTGAGGAGAACAGATTGAGCCTCCCTCCCTGCGCTGTTGGCAGATTGCATGAGGGAGTGCAAGGAGGGACCCCAATGAATGTTTGCAGGGCCACATCATGTCTTTCATGGGCCCTTTTGCCCTTGTGAGCCCCTTCCTCCATTAAAAAATATTAAAAATTTAAAAAACATTTTGAAAGATACTGCCAACTACAGAAGGTTATACCTCTTGACACACTTTCAGTGCCTAAGAATGAATGTTTCCTGACACCCACACAATTTCAATTTTTTACTTTGTTTTATCTTAACTTCTGATTGTTACTTAATCAGCAGCAGTGATTTGGGTCACTTTAGTTTTCAGTTTCTCCTTCTGTTAAATGTAACAAACATTTGAGAAAGTGAAACCTAAAAGGACCCTCTAACCCTTTATTCCTCCTAAGTCATATGGTTCGGGAAATTCTCACGTTGTGTAGTATCTTTCTGCAAGTAGTGTATTCAGCTACATTTGGTTTGCCCTTGGGGAGGAAAGTTGCAATTGTACAAAATGTCCCTCCCTCCAGCAATATGGTGATATTGCTGCAGTACAATTTGGAGTAAGTTATCTACATCTTTGAATTTCAGCTTTCTCATCTGTAAAGTGGGCACAGCATAATGCCTACTCATCATGTCGAAGTAGGAATTAGTTGAGATAATGCACACACCTGGGACAGGCTGGGCACTCAATATCTGGTCACATGATTATCATGGGCTTATTGGCAGCTGGCTACAATGCATTAAGGCTCCAAACATGGCATCATCTGATGGTCATTCATTCAGTAACCATGCCAGGCACTGCCCTAGGGGCTGAGAACGCAGTAGTAAACTGGCCTTGAAGAAACCTTATGTAGTGGAGCAGTTAAGAGCCCAAATCATGTGATCAGGTAGACTTGGGTTGGCTCTACCACTTAAGCAAGATTGTCCCTATCTGAAGGACAATTTTCTCTTTTGTAGAATGGGCTTAAAAACCCCTGCAGGCATCACTGAATTATTGTGAGGATTAAATGAAGTAACATACAGAGAGAATCTAGCAACACTTCTGGCCCATTGCAGGTATTGATAAATAATCAACTAATATCCCAATGGTTATTGCTAGATGGGAGAGATGACAATAAGTCAGTGTAGTTTTCAGGAAAGCTTTGAAAAATTAGAGACTTTAGTTCAGGCCATTGAAGGCAAACGGGGTGTGCAGAACAGAAAAAGGCATTCAAACAGAACTTCAATTGATCTTGGGATGTCTGAGGGCCGGAGAGGTGACCAGGCCCCAGGCCACACAGTTATTTAGCAGAAGCACAGTCCTAGAATGCAGGATCTTTCTTTGATCAAGTTTATTGTATTTTATTTTTATCATTTTACTAATACAAGCACATTTAAAAAATCCAAAATAGAGAAAAGAAGAAAAATGTCACTCCCTGTTTCAAACCCCAAACCAACTAGTATTAACATTTTGGTATCTTCCCTTCCAGTCATTTTTCTAATCTTTGATAGCAAGAAGTAGTTACAACAAAAATACTTATTTATATCATTTTAGTTACTTTATTAAATATATAAATCTACATATAGCCAGTCCTCATTATTCATAGATTCTGTATTTGCAAATTCATCAATTTGCTAAAATTTATTTATACC
>PVIY010044063.1:0-19936 GCA_004026745.1 Myrmecophaga tridactyla
TGTACTTAGCCTTCCATTCAATAAACACAGTATGTGTTGCAAGTCAACCTGCCATGCCATGGGGGGAGTGGCACCAACCTTCATTGCTTGGGAGACTTATAGTTGTGCATTGTGATCTCAGCCCTTCCACCTGTTCACAACTGGTTTGCAACGTGTGTCTGGTCACAGAAGTCCCCCTAAATACAAATGCAGAAGAAATCATCATATTTCTAAGTTATTAGGCATGAGATATATAAAGAGCTAATATTTGACAGGAAGAATATTAAAGGGTCAGGCAGATAGACAAAGGACAGAGATTGTGTAGGCTGTTGAACTAAGGTAGATTTATTGCAAACTTATTATGTTATAGATTTAGGATATTAAATACAAACCCCATGTTGACCACAAAGAATATATCTGAAGTATACAGAGAAAGGGAAATGAGAAGAGAATCAATTTGCATTGCTACAACAGATCATTTATACACACAGTGAGGCAGTATTAGAGGAAATTAGGGATGAAAAAGGTATAAAATGTATAAGAAATGAGTAACAAAATGAGTAAAGTATCTCTTGCTTCATAAGTAATTACTTTTATGCAAATGATTTAACCTCTCCAATCAGCAGACACTGGTGGGCACAATGGATAAGAAAAGCAAGACACAACTATAATTTATTTACAAAAGCCAAAAGTTAGGCCCATAAGACTCAACATTTGAACATGAAAAGATGGGAAAAACATTCCAAGTAAATAGCAACTGAAAGAGACTGCATTGACTTAACTAATATCTGATAAAATAGACTAACTAAAAATCCTGCAGGTCCAGACATTTTTGTGTATACTATTACATTTAATAGGTCTGAAGAGAAGACAGTACTTTGTGTGGAACCAAAACCTTAACTTTCATGAGCCCATGTCAAAGGTACACTGTTCCACTGTTCTCTGTACCTGTGAGTCTGGATAAGTTGTTGGTTGTGTTTCTTGTCCTTGAGGGCCCAGAGCCCTAGGTGATCCTTGAAACTTCTGCTCCATTCTGAGCAGGAACAATCAGCCATGTCCTCAGGCTGGAACCCAGAGAGTCTTTTAAAGATTGATCTGCTTGCCTTGGAACCAATAAATTGATCCAGCTGTCTCAGGGTGGGTTGTTATTTAGGTGGGTCAGGGATTTGGGGAGATTGCCCCAGTGCTGCTGCAGACATGATGTCACTTCAGTGAAGAGATTGTTTCTGTGTCCAAGGCATGTGACTGTGGCACCTGTCTCTGGTCTCTTTGGAGGCAAAGGGCCACTGAACCAGCACTGCCCAGGGTACAGGTCCAGGTCTTACACCATGGAGAAAAGAGGAGTGACAGAAAGAGGGGAAAGAGAGGCAGAGCTTGGTGAGGAGCTCCCTTCCCTCCAACCCCAGAAGAAGTGGCACCCCCATCTATGTAGCTAGAGAACAAATGGAGTGGGAGTGGTCCCAGGTCAAAGTGGAGGCTCAGACTCTGTAGTCTGAAGCTCTGTTTGGATACTGAACCCTCCTCAGTCTCTTTACATCTCTTACATTAAACAATCCTGAGAAAGAGATACTATGCTTAAATAAGATGTTGTATTGTCTGTCATTGACAATTCCAGTTCTGGGTTCTCCCAGATCAGTAAGGGAAAGAGGAGGAGTCATGCTAATACAGGCAAATGGGAGAAGACTGGCCTCTGGAGCTCTTTTGGTCCTGTAGGTCCAATCTGTAGGCCTGTCCTACCTTGGTGTCCATGAGGTTTGTTCAGCTGCCCTGGGGGCTGGAGAGGTTTCCCTGACAATGGGGACATCTTAGGATTGAGCAAGTGTCCCATGATGTGTGTCTGAAGGGCTACTGGAAGTCTGTGACATGTCAAAGCCTTCCCCTCTGGGGGTTCCAGCTTATGCTGATCAACTCTCCAGGTACTGCATCTCATCAGGACATAGTGGGTTTGTGGGAGCTCCCAATTCCAGGTGGTAGGACTGTTATTACAGAAAAAGCAATTGCATCACAAGTAATGACAAGAGATCTCACCACTCAGCTGCATTTGCTCACCAGCCCCAAGGTTGTGGGATGAGACTGAATACTGCAGCCCTCCCAAAAGGAGAAAATTTGGTTCTTTTTCTTCCCTTTCAAGTCTCCTGGTAAGAAGAATTGAATTATTTCTACTTTCATATTTTCATACCAATTCTCAGCAGTCATTTCCAAACCCTTCTTTTATCATTTATTTTATCTTATTTTTTCAGGTCACAGAGGGAGAAGGCACATTCAGTAGAGCAGAGGGGGTTTGTGTCTCACTTCTCCCTGGTCATGGGTCCCATGTGAGTCCTGGAGGTGTCCTCCCATATCTGGCAGTAATCATCAGCCTCAGCCTCAGGACAGAGCCCACAGATGAGTCAATGTGTGATATTCTTGCTAAATCTTTTGATCAGAAGTGACTAAGAAACCCAGTTCCCAACTGCTTGTTTGAGTCTGATTAATAGAACAGGAGAATCCATAGAGAGCTCCCTGACTTCTGCTGATACCAGTTTGTTTTTTCCTGAAATGTTGATGCCACATCTCATTGCACAGGTGAGTCTGGTGGGAGCTCCTGGGGATGCAGTGAGAAAGGAGGGCTGAGTCAGCACAGGCTGGTTGAGGGAACCTATAGACATAAGCAATGGACAGAGATCCGATGAAGCTACTGAGATCTGAGCCAACCCCTGAAGCCTGTCCTTACCTGTATGGTGGGAGAGGGTCATGAGGAGCAGAGGAGCCAAGGCCATGATGGACACAGCTCTTGAGACCCCAGGGCTAGAATTGTATTGCCTCAGACTCTTATGTTTACTTTTTCAGTGGCTTCAGGGAGGAAGAGCAGGGCATACAAACAAGCTTCCTCACATTTGTGTCCCCATCTCATTCCTGAGCTAGCGCCTGTGAACAGAGGCATCTGAGAGGAAGAAATGACTGCGCTTGACCCCACGGAAATAAGCCTTCTTGTAATTAGGGCTGATTGGGCCATCCACAAGCCTAAAAACATGAGGCTCTTCTAGAGAACAAAGTTATTGGTACTCCATCAGCAAGCTCAGGCACAACCAGACATGAAAACAGTCATTACTCACACATCTGTGATCTCCAACTGTAAGGAATCCCTGAACTGCAGCATGGTGCCCCCTGTTGATCATGTGTAGAAATTCAGTCTCCACAAAACCTGGGTCTTTCTGCCTTTTTAACATTTCAATATCATTCCATACATGTTGATTGAGATGTTGATGTGCAAACATTGGGCTTATATTCAATATTTCTAATGCTAATTTACCATATCAGTTTCATACAGGATTATGAAGGAAAAGCCAATAAGAAAAAATCCAATGAGCCTGGTAAGTGCTGGGAATCAAGATTATGGCTTTAAGATCTTCTCAATTCTTGGGGCACATAGAGAAGGTTCTCAGAGAGGACATCTTTCAATTGGTTCCTTGAGGAATGTGTGGATATAGAGCTCACCACGGGTGAGAAAGGTGATGTGTCCATTTTGAAGGGGAAGAATTTAACAAGTTACATATTTATGAACTTTCATAAGGCTTCAGGGGTTGTCTCAGATCTCAGTAGCTTCATCTGGCCTCTGTCCATTGCTTATGTCTATAGGTTCCCTCAACCAACCTGTGCTGACTCAGCCCTCCTCTCTCACTGCATCCCCAGAAGCTCCCACCAGACTCACCTGTGCAATGAGATGTGGCATCAACATTTCAGGAAAAAACATAAACTGGTATCAGCAGATTCTGAGAATGCCAAAGTGCTTGAGGTGATGTGGTCTAGGGGAGGACTTGGATGAGGGAGGGACAGATCTGGAGATATATGAGAAACAGGGAAGAAATTTTGAGAGGAAAATGGATTTTGAATTGCTTGAATAGCCCACCCTGGAGCCATTGCACAGATAGTTTCATTTCTGGGCTATTTATTAAATTTACTGTTTTTTGCTTTCTGTAACACCTCATACAATTTAGAATTAATTTTGCTTCAGAGTATGTGTAAATATCTAATGTTTGTGCCTCAGTTGTATTCATTCATTTGCAAAGCAATCTAGACTATTCCTAAATTTAGCAATTTATTTATAGATATTAAAATTTATAATGTCTCCTAGTCTGTAGACCAATATTTAGTAAACTTCATTAACTACAGTAATGCATTGAATTAACTTTTCATTATTAAGCCAGTTTATGCTTCAATGTTGATCTTGTTTACTGAGGTCTTCTTTTATTATTTTTTTTTTGGAATTTTTAATTCTGCAAAGGTTTCATGTATTTGCCAAAAAGGGCATTATGTGTTTGCAAGGAGAAGATGCTGCCATCAAGTCTCCCTCTATGTCCTTGTACCGAGTAGAGAGCTGTCTGCTGAGGCATCAGAAGCCACAGCTGGGCCTGGTGTTGTCTCCATTAATGACAGGGTAAATGACATGCTTAGGACAAAGACCATTGAAGGTCTAAGGTCCTCAGTGGGCCCTGGGTGAGACTGGCACAGGGAGAGTCAACAAGGTTTTTGTATCTACTGACCCTGGCATGGATGGAGAGGACACATTTTGCCTATCTCATTGTCCCTGAGAGGGATTCTGCTTCTGACCAATACTATCCACCCTCTGTGGAGGGGAGCAGGTTATGGGTGTGATTTAAGCTATAGATTATTCTCAAGTTCCTTAAAGTCAGTGATGCCTAAAAGTACCTCAGACTCTTGGGTACTCATAACCTGATAACAAATGGAAAGATGGTCAAGATCATTTATCATTAGGGAAGTGCAAAGCAAAATGAGAAGATGCCATTTCATCATTACTAGGATAGCCCTGATCAAAATGGCAAGTAATAACAATTCTTGGTAAAGATGTGGATATAATGAAGCCCTGTGGCATTGTTGGGAAGAATGGAAAGTGATGCAACAATTGTGGAAAATAAACTGCCAGTTTCTGAAGATGTTAAACATAAAGTCAGCAGCTCTTCAAGAAATTACACTGCTAGGTCTCTGCCCAGGAGAAAACAACATATACATCAATACAGAAACTTTTACATGAATATTTTAGTGTCCCTGTACACAAGAGGCCAAATATATAAACACACAAAATATTCAATGGCTGTTGAATTGATAACCAAAATATGGCCTAGCCATACAATAAAGTACTACTAAATAGTTAAAATGAGAAATATTGCATTATATATATGATATTGCAATAAAATAAGCTAATGACCCATAGTATGATATGCACAAACCTCAAAAACAAGATGTGAGACAATTAACTGAAAGAAGCAAGTCTCAAAGGGACATATATTGTATGAGTCCATTTAAAAGCAAGGTCAAAGATAGGTGACTATTTAGAGACAGAAAGTAAAATATTGGTTACATAGAAACGGGAGAGGGGGCTTGGACTGAGAGCAAATGGGGATGGAGTCTCTTTGTGTTCATCAAAATGTTACATATGATGACATTTGCACACCTCCATAAATATGCCAAAACACATTGAATTTCCCACTCTACATGATGATATTTATGGTAGTCAATTGTAGCTCCATAAAGCTGTTTAAAAATGGTTAGGAGCCATTATCATGGGCTTTAGAGGTGTCTGTGCTCTGACTGGGGAGGCTGACACTTAGGGATGCCACAGTTACCCTCCAGTGGTATTTGTCACAGACCATCAGAGGGACAACATCCTCACATGGGCAGGAACAAAGTTTTGTCTCACTTCCCCATGGGTCTTGAGCACTGTGGGTCTCTGAGGCTCTTGTCACAAGACTGATAGTGATAAACAGCCTCATCCTCAGGCTGGAGGCCCAAGATGCTCAGGGAGCCCAAGTCTCCTGACCTGAAGCCAGAGAAGTGATCAGAAACCTCTGAGGGTCTATTGCCACTACCATAGATGAGGAGTTTGGAGGTTCTTCCTGGGACATGTTTGTACCAGTGCACATGATAGCCATCTCCAATATTGCTGCTTCTCTCAGAGAAGGAGAGTGTGACTTCTCACCCAAAGCCCTAGACAGTGAGGATGCCTAAGCAACACTGTCCTCAGGATCCTGGAAGTGGGTGAGAGAGTGAGATGGACTCTGGGTTCTTGAGAAAAGGGGAGAAACAAAGAACCCTTGTGAAATCCCAATGCCCTTAGCCTTGGCCCCACATCCAGTCACCATTGCAGTGAGTGAGGAGGATGAGGAAGAGAAGGGACAGGGCCACTGTGGTGACAATCCTGAGTCATGTCTTCTGTGGCCCTCTAGAAATCCCTCTTCATACTCTAAGAAAAGGGAGGGTCCATCCATGCAAATGAGATAACCCCAGATTTTGCACCCCCACTTTTGCATGCTCCACAAAATGGCCAAATATAGGCCATTTTGGGGGAGGAAAAGAGTGGCTGGGGAGATAGGTAGGGCTGTGGGAGTCCTGTGGTGATGGAGTTTACAGCAGCAGCCTATGAGACATGCCAGAGGCACCAGGCAGTGCATGTGGCTGCTACAAACTCTGGTCACCCCCAGTGCCCTTAGGAATAAGTCCTGAGTACCCTCCTGGTGACCAGGACCTTGTAGGGTTGTGAATGACAAGGTGACTTTACCCAAACTCAGGGAGCTTCTGCCTTCATACTACTCTGCCCATTGAACCACTGCCCTAGGCTTGGGCCAGGCATCCCTTTGTGGAACTATGCCCTGCATTAGCACTTTTTTTTTCTATGCAGGCTCCCCAAGGGTGAATTTATACCTTGTTCCCTTTAGCTGTTCCCTGGGTCAAAATAGAGTTTGACTCTTTTATATAAGTACTGGAGTTCCACAGGTGTTTCCCTTCCCTACCTTTTTGCTCAAGGAAAGGAGGCCAGAGAGGTCATTTCTGTCCACATGTGTCTGAAGAGATGAAGGCTGGTTGAGGCAAAGGAGGAGGGAACCAGGTATTCTAGTTTGCTAGCTGCCAGAATGCAATATACAAGAAACAGAATAGCTTTCAAAAGAGGTAATTTATTAAGTTGTAAACTTATATTTCTAAGGCTATGAAAATCTCTACATTAAAGCAAGTCTATAAAAATGCTCAAATTAAGGCACCAACAATAGATTACCTTCACTCAAGAATGGCCAGTGAAGTTCAAGGTTTCTCTCTCAACTGGAAAGGCACATGGTGAACGTGGTGATTCTGCTAGTTTTCTTTCCAGGCTTCTTGTTTCATTGAGCTCCCCAGGCATGTTTTCCTTCTGCATATCCAAAGATCTCTGGCTGTGTGGACTCTCATTTTTCTCATGGTTCTCAAGCTTTTTCCAAAACATTTCCTCTTTTAAAGGATTCCGGTAAACTAATCAAGACTCACCTGGAATGAGTGGAGTCATGTCTCCCTCTAATCAAACATTAATACCCACAATTGGATAGGACACATCTCTGTTGAGATAATCTAATCAAGTTTCCAACTTGCAGTACTGAATAGGGCAAAATAGTACTAAATTAAAAGAAAGGGCTGCCTAAACAAGATGGATCAGGCTAAAACATGGCTTTCTAGGGTACATAATCCTTACAACCCAGCACACCAGGAAAACAGTAAGTCTGAGTGAATAAATGACATGATTGGAAGATTATGCGTGTTTGGCAGAGATTAAGAGAGAGAAAATCATAAAATAGATATAGACAAAGACGCATTAGATGATCAAGGACATCCAGGAGAGGGGGGCTCCCAGGATGCAAGTGATTAGAATTCAGAAAGGAGGAGGTGCTTAACACAGCCAATGTCTTACGAATACAGGCTAGATGTCCCTGGAGTTCTCAGGTCAAGACATTTTCCTATAATCAAAATGATGTCACTGGTCCTGGAATGGAAGGCAAGCTGAGATGAAATGTCAGAAGAGTGAGGCATGAAGGATGACTGAGAAAATTGAGAGGGGGAGGATAAATTCCACTTAGAGAAAGCCTGAATGATGAGAGCTCAGAGGTCCCTCCTTAACTGGGGCATCTGACATGAGGCTTAGCATGACTTCATGTCTGCCCTCCTCCAAACTTCAGGTTAACCATACCCAAAAGACATTGCAAATGTCATGGTCTCAGCAAAAATCCTAACCCTGGCCTGTCTTTCTCAATCTAAAAAAGGTGCTGTTCACTAAAAGCCAAAGAATATTTATATCAATGTCCATTAATGAGACTCTCAGAAATAACAAATGTGATCATCTTGTTGTTGTGTTTACTGTATTGGTTTTGTTAGAATCAGAGAATAAGTTTCATCTTCAAATCTTCCATTTTGTGTCTTTGGAATGTTTCTTGCATATTTGAGAGATGTTTCTCACATATTTGAGAGATGTTTCTCAGGATGTCTTCTGGCTTGGATATTTGTTTGGAGGGAAGCTATTGTTTCATTGTTAATGCACCATATTTATTGCCTTTTTTAAAAGATACCTAAACAATGTGGAGGGCAGAGTCAGCAAAGTGTGGCCGGGACCTCCAAACTAGGGAGATCAAGGAGCAGAAAGACTGAATGACCAACTCTTCTCAGCCTGCCTTCCATTCCAGGACCAGTGACATCATTTGATGACTCCTGGGGGAAGGAGTAAGCATCATCTGGGAGACAGGAGATGCTTAGTAAGAATTAGGTCTCAGATTCCCATCTTCCTAAGGTATGTTACCATCAAGACTGTCACACTAGGATAGGCAGTTATAATGAATCCTATTATCTGCTTGAAACCCAGTGATGGCCATAGAAACAGACTTGCTGGACACAGAGCTAGAAAATCTGCCTGGAACCCCTGAGGCCCTAATCCTATCAGCACAAGGGATCACAGAAAGGTAATGCCTGTGAGCTGTGTAAACAAGTACACTTTGAAAATATCTCTGATGATGGTGCTGCTAAAGAACAGGAGGTGACAAATTGGCCCAGGGATCCAGACACTAAAGGTGGCTGATTGAGCACAGACTGGATCCAGGATCACAAAGTAGGACAACAACTGATGTGGCCTAGTGTTATTTCTCCATCTAACGAGAGAAGAAAAGAAAGACAAGCTCTGTCCCCTATCTCAGAGTATTCAGTCATCTGTAAGGAGAGTGAAGAGGCTAAGGAGGAGAGGGTTTCAGGCTATGGAGGAGACTCCTCAGAGCACAGCTGAGGCTGGCTTTCACCCAAACTCTATTAGCACATGTCCAAATGCCTAGAAGGAGGGACTAATGACAATTTGCCCCACTGCCTGCTGTGCCAGCTCCAATCTGTGCTCTGAATTAGGCCCTTCTCTATATGCATGGACAGGGATGAGGAGTGCCTTGAAGAAACCAAGAAAGGACTTAGCTATTGGGACACAGATATAACTGAGTAGAGAGAAGAAGGTTGAAGATGTTCCACAGAAGAGATTTTCCAGCTGGCCCCTCAGGGGCATGCCCACAGTCCCCACCCTGCACCCACTGACCAAAGCCTTGTTCATCCTTTCCATGAGGTGTTGCCAGGAACCCATTACAGAGAAGGTCCAGTTGCCTCCACAATCCAGCCACTATCCTCTCCCCTCCCAAGGGCAAAGATAAGAGCCATGCCTCTTTGGGGAAATGCAATTCTCAGGGCCATCTCTCATTTCCACCTTAATCTCAGCAAGGATCAGTTCTAGCTCACACTGTTCTTAGATCAAATGCAAATGGGTCTGTCTCAAATACAAACTTCTTTATTCATAGCAAACCAGAAAGCACAGAGCTGGGGCCCCTGTGACATGGCCCCTGGACTCATTCTCCAATTGCTTAGATGACTACAATTGCATCTTTCTTCCTGCTTCTCAGCTGAGAAGGAAGGGGCTCACTTTCTCCAGAAGGACCACCACAGATATGAAGAGACAGGTCACTCTGGAGCACAGGTGGTAGGTACTGGGGTGGGGCTCTGATGTGCTCTGGGGCTTGGCTATAAATTTGATACAGCTTATTATCAATGTGGTCATAAGCTATAAAATTAAACTTGTTTCTGCACAGGGACCAACCAGTTAACTCCCATGGAGCTTTTCTACATAAATACTCACAGAGGTATCCAGAAAAATTTGCTATATCACCACATCCATAGAATACACATTAATGTACACGTGCAAATCATATATTTATAATTTTGTCATTTCTGTTCCTCCCTTTGCAATGGCTGATACATCTATGTACTGCCTTTGAAAACCACATTTTCATAACAAAGTGGTCAGTTAAATAAAATGTTGCTAAGCTTAGAGTGAATACAATTCACCCTACTCTCTTGATCACAGAGCACAGGATCCTGAACTCACACTATATTCAGTGTCTGAGAAAAGAAGACAGAAGAGCAAGGAATCAAGGCTGAGCCAGAGGTGTTGTATCTCATTTTCCCACTGACATCTGTGACTGTGGAAATAGTTGCTGTGCCACAGAGACCAGGTATACTCTACCTTATCCTCAGGTCAGACCTCCATGATGCTGAGGGTGGCATTTTCCCCAAGCAGGGAGCCAGAAAATCAGCAGAGATTCCTGGGACCCAGATTTCTGGTGTCCCCTATCAGACCCTGGGAAACCTGGTAGAGTTTTGGTTGGATGTCAGCTGATGTAGTTATGGTGGTGATGATCCCAGAAGTAGAGCCACAGGTGTGTTTCATTGTTCCAGCAGGGTATGTGGATAAGGAAACTTTCTGAGTCACCATAGCCTGGGAAATGGATCCCCAAAACAGGGGAGAGACCCCACAATCATGAGAAGAGATGGTAAGGATATGTTCTGTTTTGCCTAATCCCACCTCAAACCCAGTAAGATGACCCTTGTCCTGTGCAGTGAAAAAATAAGGTGAGGAGGACAGGGAACCAAGCCATAGAGGAGATACACTCAGGGCTATGCTTCTCCAGACAATTGACTCCTGACTCAGTTTCTCCATCTCTCATTATAACCCATAAGGCACTGTACATGCAGGGCTCCTCGAAAAAAATGAGCTCCCTTTCTGGAGGACTCAGCAATTTGACAGATTACAATTTATAGTGGGGTTTCACATTAGTGACCATGTGTTAATGTCATCACAGATCATCTTCCAGATGTGCTAGCTTTCCTATGACCTGGCCCACTCCACCATCTAGTGCTCATGAGGGGACTAACACTGCTAGAAGTATATCCTGAAGTGTATCCTCCAGCCAGTCTTTTTTGTACATCCTCATCTCCTCCACATACCTTTAGTTTGTAATTCCCTCAAAAGGTCAGATTCAGACCATCCCACACTCTAGGCAGGAAACCTGTTGTAAAAATGTTGGAAAAGTGTAGACTAGAGCACTTCACACTTCCTTCCCTTTTCAACTGATCTCCAAACCCCACTGCAACAATCTCATTTCAATAGATATGCAGCTGTACTGGCACCTTAACTCAGGTCCCCCCCAGGGGCGCAGCTAATCATGTGCCTGTCTAGGCACATGAGAAGTGACTACAAAGGGTCATGGGTTCAGTGTTTCCTAGGACCCAGTAACACAATGGAATGTACCTTCTAATAGATATAATTCATGTATCACAAAATTTACCCTTGCTGATTTTCACTGTATTTGCAAGGTTGTATAATCAACATCTTTCTATAACCCAAGGCCAAAATGATGCATTATTTTTTTATTTCCCAGTCCCAATTCTCTGTACACTGAGTCAAACACTAATATAATTTTTTCTGGATAAGTTTTGCTCTGTGGCACCAGAAATTATTTGGCTTTGTGAACATGTGTTATTTTGATGAACATAATATGTTCAAGAGTCATCCACATTGGAGCATGCATCAGTAAATCATTCCCATGTTACAGCTGAATAATCTCTTGTGGATGGATATACCAATGTTCACTTAATATTCACCCTTGAAGGACATGTGGATTTTTTCCAAAATAGGGACATTATAAATGGTAAAACTAATAACACTGCTGTGAATGTTTGTGTGATGGTATGTTTTCAATAATCTTTAGGTTATACTTTGGAGTTTGCTGGATCATATGGTAAATATATAGATAACTGTGTTAGTCAAAGTTCTCAAGAGGAATAAAACCAACAGGAGAGATCTGTAAATATGAGATTTATAAAGCTGTCTCACACAACCTTGGGAATGGAAGAGTCCAAAATCAATAAGGCTGGCTATGAAGCTGACAACTCCAATGAAGGTTATTGTCCAGACTATACCTTCTGGACTAACATTATAGGAGAGGCTTGCTGGCTGAAGAGGCAGTGAAAGAGTCTGTCTTCTTCCTTAAAAGTCTTAAACTGATTGCATTGTCTCATTGTGTGAGGCATGTCTTAGTTGATAACAGATATAATCAGCCACAGATGTATTCATCTGACTGATGATTTAATGCACAGGCCTTCTGGTTTATCAATCAGCCATGAAATGTCATTGCAGCAATGGTTAGGGCAATGCATGCCTGACGAGACAACTGGGCATAATCACTTGGGCAAGTTGTCACCAGAACCTAATGATCACAGTCCACCCCTTGTCAACTTGGCAGCTATACATATCACATTGAAACATGCTTAATTTCCAAATAGAACAAAATAACAGGCATGTGTTTTGCCAAGCATTACTCAACTGTCCTTCATACAACCAGAAGCATACTACATGTCTCCAGAATAAAGTGTAAGTTATTAAGCAATGTTCATTCTTAAACTCCACATCCTATGACTTAAATATTTTAACCTTAACACTAAACATATCATATTATAAGAGGAAAATAAGATATTTGTTTATGTATAAATTCAAACATACTCATAACAAAACAGGGAAGAAATATCTGTATGTGAAGCCCAAGAAACTGTTTATTATAAATGGCCTGCTTAGATGGCCACCTTAAGTGCTTTAAGGTCTGAAGTTCTAGGGAAGAATGATTCAGCATGGCTTATGTAGCCATAACATAGCACCTGTTATGTAACCAATGATGTAACATGTATCCAATCATGTATCCCATGAATGATGTCACCTGTTGGTAAAGTGCCACTTTTGTGTAATTTAGCACATAAGGGACTATTGCTCTGCCAAGCATGAGAGAGACAGAGAGAGAGAGCAGAGCAGAGCAGAGGGAATGATTAAAGATGACCACTCTACCAGAAGCTCCTTGTGCTTTCTTTCAATTCACTTGTGGATCAGACTGACCAAACTTTAAGTCATGAATCTGACATTGTACAATCCCTTTACCCTCAGTAAGTACTTCAGCTGGCCATGATTCTTTGCCAAATGGGGTGACACAGTCATTCATTCCTGAAGTTTCTGGGCCATTGATAGTCCTGTATGGATTGAGGGGGTTGCAGTTTTCCATTGCCTGTAAACACATTGTGTGGTAATGCTAAGAAACACTCTAAGGGGTCTCCTGTATTCCAGGAAAATGTTCATTTACTTCCGTTGTATAACTGCAGTCCTATTTCCACTTGATAGTCAGAATCAATCACCCCAGGCAGAACAGTAATCCTTTTTGTGCCTGATGATCCAGTGGATGAGAAGCCAAAAGTGGCCAGATGGCAGTCTTACTTCCAGTTCAAATGAATTATTGTTGTGTCTCCTAGGAGGGGCAGTCCTCCTATTGGAGCTAAGACACATGGACCAGCAGAGCTTAAGGTTTCACGGACAGGAAGCAAAAATTTTCCTAGTGGATGACTAAGAGTGATAGTGAGTGATGCCACTCCCTTTTTCACCTCCCTTGATTCCTGGACCTGTGAATCCTGGCTATGGGGCAAACAGCACCATAGACTAGATGCTGACTCAGCTCATATACAGCCACTTGGAGAACATTTCCCCAGCTCTGCAAGGTACTGCCACCTAGTTGGCACTGTAATTGGGTCTTCAAAAGGCCATTCCACCATTTTATTAATCCAGTTGCCTCTGGATGATGGTGAACGTGCTAAGACCAGAGAACTCCATGAGTATGTACCTACTCCCACATTTCATTTGCTGTGAAATGTGTTCCTTATTTAGAAGCAATGCAGTGTGGAATACCATAATGGTGGATAAGGCATTCCATAAGTCCATGTATGGTAGTTTTTGAGGAAATATTGCATATAGAGAATGCAAACCCAAATCTGGAGTATGTGTCTATTCCAATCAGAAAAAAAATCCTGGTCCTTCCACAATGGAAGTGGTGAAATATAATCAACCTGCCACCAGGTAACAGGCTGATCACCTCAGGGAATGGTGTTATATCCAGGACTGAGTGTCCATCTTTGCTTCTGACAGATTGGGTACTAACCAACAGTCATAGCCAGGTCAGCCTTGGTGATTGGAAGTTCATGTTGTGAGCCAAGGCATAACCTCCATTCCAACCACCATACCCACTTCATTCATGAATCCACTGGACAATATCAGGAGTGGCTAAGGAAAGAGGATGACTTTTATCCACAGGATGGGTCATCTTATCCACTTGATTATTAAAGCCTTTCTCTGCTGAAGTCACATTCAGCATTCACATAGGACACAAACATCTTCATGTCCCTTGCCACCTAGAAGTCCTATCCACATAGATCTTTCCCACGCCACTTTGTCACCAATTTTCCAATAATATTCCTTCCAAGTCCCCGATCATCAAGCCAAACCAATACAATAGTCCGTGAATCAGTACACAAATGCATCTCTAGCCAGTTCTCCTCCCATGAAAAATGAACAACCAGGTACAGTCCTCAAAATTCCACACCCTGGGAGATTTCCCCTCACCACTGTCATTTAAGGACATCCCAGAATGGAGTTGTAGTGTTACATCTGTCCACTTATGGCTTACCCCTGCATATTATTCAGAACAAACTATAAACCAGGGCTGAGTTTTCTCTTCCTCAGTCAACTGAATCTAAGGAATTCCCCAAGAGGCTATGGCTCTGGTCTGTGAAAGAGAAGGTAATGTGTTAGGAGTAGGGGTCATGGGCATTTGGGCCACGTCTTCATATAACTTACTCTTGCCTTGAGGATCTACTTGAGCCCTATCTCTCATATACCATTTCCATTTGATGATGGAGTGCTGCTGTGCATATTCAGCTTCTTAGTGTGGTGCATCAGACAATACCCAACTCATGACGAACAACTCAGGTCTTGTGCCAGTGTGTAAAAATTAAATTACCCTAGAAAAGCCGTGTCTTAATCCTAATTAACCTTGTGAGAGCAATGGTTTCTTCTAATGCTTATTTGGTACAGTATGTTTGAAACCTTAATTAGATAATCTCCAGGGAGATATGACTCAATCAAATGCAGATATTTAACTTGGTTAGGTAGAGATGTGTATCCATCCATTTTACATGGGATTTGATTGGTTTGCTGCAATCCTATAAAAGAGAATGACAAGGAATTGAGAGAGACAAAGACCGACAACAGAACACCACAGAACCATGAAGAAGAAAACCCACCAGCCAGCAACTTTTGGAGATGAAGAAGGAAAATACTTCCCAGGTAGCTGGAGTTTGAAGCTAACAGATGATGCCATGTTTGCCATGTGCCATTCCAGCTGAGAAAGAAACCTGACCATGTTTGCCATGTGCCTTTTCACTTGAGAAAAACTCTGAACTTTGTCAGCCTTCTTGAACCACGGTATCTTTTCCTGGATACCTTAGATTGGACATTTCTATAGATTTATTTTAATTGGGGCATTTTGTTGGCCTCTGAACTATAAACTTGTAACTTATTAAGTTCCTACTTTTTAAAAGAAATCCCATTTCTGGTATATTGCATTCTGGCAACTAGCAAACTATAACAAATTTTGTTACCAGGAGTGGGGTGCTGATGCAGTTTGCAAATACGAAACATGTTGGAACAGCTTTTTACATGGATAAGAGGAATATTCTGGAAGAGTTGTGAGAAGCTTGATAGAGAAGGCCTAGAATACCTTGAAGAGACTGTTGGTAGAAATGTGGACTCCAAAAATTCCTCTGACTAGGCTCTAGACAGAAATGAGGCATGTGTTATTGCAGACTGGATGGAAGGTGATCCTTGTTTTAAAATGGCAGATAATCTGTCAAAGTTGACTAGTGGCTTTGGCTAGAAGGCAGATTTTAAAAGCCATGAATTTGGATATTAAGCATAAAAGATTTCCAAATTAAATGCGGAACATGCAGCCTGGTTTCTCCTCAATGTTTATAGTGCAATGTGACAGGAAAAAGATAAGCTGAGAACTGAACTCTTGGATAAAAGAAACCAGAAAATTGATGTCCTGGAAAATTCTGGGCTTCCAGGAAGGGAGACCTCAGTGAGTGGTGCCCCACATGAGGATTTGGCCAAAAGTGCAACCAATCAGCCATTTCAGATAAAGCCAGGATTGGACATGGAGTTATCCAGGAAAGATTTGTGGAAACTCTTTATATCTGATAGGCATGATCTGAGGCTACTACACAGAAAGTCAATGAGAGTGCTGTGGAACCTGAATAAACAGAGTCTCTGCCAGTCTGGACTGGGGGCTCAGAAAAGGGACAAGATGAAGATAAAATTGCTTAAGAGGCAGAACCATGGAACCATAGGTATGAACTCAAGAAGCCTCAGGGAAGGAAAGGAGACCCACCCAAGCTCGCAGGGATGGTGAGTTCACCCGAAAAGCAGAGGGTGGGTCTTCCACCTAGTTGCAATGGAAAAGTCATGCCACCTCAGGCCTTGTTGAAGGTGGAGCCCATTCTTCAGGGTTTGGGGAGAGCCTTGCTTTCACCACAAGGTGGGGTTAAACATGTGCCCCCAAGATGGCAGAGAGCCTTGGTGATGCCCATTGCATTCAAAGAGAGTCAGGCCATCGTGCAGGCCCTTCAAAAGGTTGAGACTGCCCCTTTCTAAAGCCCCAAAGATAAATTACACTCAGACGTTGAAATCAAATGGGCTTTGCCCTGCAGGTTTTTGAAATTGCTTGTGTCCTGTGACTTCTGCCTTCCTTCCAATTTCTCCCTATGGAAATGTGTATATGTATCCTATGACTGTTTCTTCTTTGTATGTTGGCAGCAAATAACCTGTTCTGAGTTTCACAGATCCAGAGCTTGAGGAGAATTTTGTCTTGGGACAGACTATGCTTGTAGCTGATTTTTCTGAGAATTTATACTGGCTTCAACTTTGTATTCTATTTTATTGTTACTGAAATGTTTTAAGGTTGTTTGATTTTGTTATGGTATGAATACATTTTGTATATAGGAAAAACATGTCTTTTTTTAGGGTCTGCAGGGTGAAACGTCCTGGTTTGAAAAGGTTTATGTACCCTAGAGGAGCCATGTTTTAATCCTAATTAACTTTGTGGGAGCAATGGTTTCTTCTAATCCTTATTCAGTATTATATGTTAGAAGCTTTAATTAGATTATCTCCAAGAAAATGTGGCTCAATCAAATGTGAGTATTGAACTTGGTCAGTTGGAGATATGTCTCTACCCATTCTATGTGGGACTTAATTACTTTAATGAAATCTTAAAAATGAGAGCGATGGGAGATTTGGAGAGAACAGAGAAGGATGACAAGAATGACAGAGAACCATGAAGCAGAGTCCACTAGACAGCAGCTTTTGGAGATGATTAAGGAAAACACCTCCCAGGGAGCTGGAAAGGAAGCTAGCAGATGACACTGTTTGCCGTGTACCTTTCCAGGTGAGAGAGAAACCTAACCATGTTTGCCATGTGCCTTTCCACTTGAGAGAGAAACTCTAAACTTCATCAGCTTTCTTGAACCAAGATGACTTTTCCTGAATACCTTATATTGAACATCCCTATAGATGTGTTTTAATTGGGACATTCTGTCAGCCTTGGAATTGTAACCTTGTAAGTAAGTAAGTTCCCCCTTTTTAAAAGCCATTCCATTTCTGGTATATTGCATTCTGGCAGCTAGCAAATCAGAACAGGTCTCATGATAACTGAGTGGCCCATAGTTAAGCATACAGTCTCTACTAAGGCCCAGTAGCAGGCTAAAAGCTGTTTCTCAAAAGGAGAGTAGTTTTCTGCATCAGATGATAAAGTTTTGCTTCAAAAACCCTAAGATTTTGCTTTGTGACTGTCCTTTAGGGTCCTGCCAAATGCCCCAGAAAGCATCACTATTTGCCAGTGACACTTCCAGCACCACTAGATCTGCTGGATCATATGGCCCAAGTGGCAGAGCAGCTTCCACAGTAGCCTGGACGTGTTACACAGCCTCCTTTTGCTCCAGTCCCTACTCAAAACCAGCCATTTTCTGGTCACTTGGTACGTGGACTGGAGTAGCAGACCAAAATGTTCAATCTGTTGTCTTCAAAGTCCAAAGAGACCAACTAGGTGTTGTGCCACTTTTTTGCTCATAGGAAGGGCCAGATGTAACATCTTATCTTCAACCTTACAAGGGATGTTTCAACATACCTCATGCCACTGGACACCTAGAAATTTAACTGAGGTGAAAGTCCCCTGCATTTTTTTGCCTCCCATCCCCTGACATGCAAATGCCTTACCAATAAGTTTAGAGTAGTTGCTACTTCTTGTTCACTAGGTCAAATCAGCATGATATAATCAATATGATGGACCAGTGCTATGTCTTGGGAAAGGGTGAAATGATCAAAGTCTCTGAGGGCAAGATTGTTACATAAGGTTGGAGAGATGATATACCCCTGAGGCAGGACAGGAAAGGTACACTATGGGGTTTTCCTGTTGAATGCTGGTCCTTACTGGAGACTATTGAGAGAAAAAGCATTTGCCAGATCAATAGTTTGATGCCAGCTATCAAGCAATGTGTTGACTTGCTAAAGCATGGATACCACATCTGGAACAGCAGCTGCAATTGGAGTAACCAGATAGTGAAGTCAATGATAATCCACTTTCATCCTCCAAGTCCAATCTGTTTTCTGCACAGGCCAAACAGGAAAGTTGAATGGGGATGTGCTGAGAATCACCCCTCCTGCATCATTCAGGTACTTAATCTCTTCAATCCCTCCAAAAATCTGGTATTACTTCTGATTCACTATTTTGCTAGGTAGGGGCAGTTTTAGTAGCTTCCACTTGGTCTTTCCTGCATAACAACCTACACTCCACGGGTCAAAGAACAAATGAAGGGATTGTGGCAGTTGCTGAGTATGTTGATTTCAAATATGCTTTCTGAACTGGGGAAATGACCCCAAAGTAGGTCCCAGGTGTCCCTGGTGTCACTGTGAGATGGACTTGAGCTAAAACTCTAAAGATCACCTGACCAACATAAGCCTAACTCTGATTGGTGGACCAGAGTGATGTTTGGTTTCTTTGGAAATTCATGTCACTTCTGAGCCAGTGTTCAATAATTACAGAAATATTTTATTATTTCCTTTCCCCAGTGTTCAGTCACCCTGTCCAAAGGATGGGGGGAAGGTGAACAGTGTAAATTTTGGGCAGCATTGAAGGGTCCTTCCCCAAGGGTTCTCAGCCCTCCTCTCATTCAAGGGGCCTTGGGTCTGTAAACTGACTTAAGTCTGGGAACTGATTAAGGGACCATGACTCTCCATTTTTGTATTTCTAGTTAGACTTCTGTTCATTTGACCTAGTACCTTCTCCTTATACATTTCAAACAATAGTTTAGTAGACTGCACATCTATTTTACTTCTAGGTACCCCGTGATCTTCTAGCCAATGCCACAAATCTCAGTAAATCAGATTATTTTGACTACTGCTTTGAGTCTGTCATCCATTATGAAGGCCACACCCACCTTGCATTTGGTGATTAACTGTCACTCCATGCCATCTTCCAACTCAGGATCCAATCATTCCCACTGTTTAAGGATTCCAGCTCAGTAATATCAGTGCTCTCAATAGTATCTGACCTACACAAAAGGGTGACAACAGAACTCTTGAGGGACAATGGAGCTAGTCTCACAAATGTATTTATCAAGGTCCTGCTGAAAAATGTCTCCTCTGGACATTTCTGGGGTGTTGTGAGAAGTATTCTGTGATAAATCCACTCTAACATCCCAATCTCTCTAAGCCTCTGGATCCCTTTATTAACATCATATCAGGGCATATCTGGCATTACAGCATCAGTTAATGTTGGACATCTTTGAACCCATGTTTCAGCCAACCATCCAAACAAATGGTTAATGCCCATTCTAACCCATCCCCATTATTGTGTCTAGCATATCTAACAACAACCAGCCA
>PVIY010044064.1:0-19897 GCA_004026745.1 Myrmecophaga tridactyla
TTTTTTTTTCTTTAAATAGAGAAGTGTAGGTTTACAGAAAAATCATGAAGGACACAGAGTTACAATTCACCCCTTCCCCCCACCCCCCCAATTATCCACACCTTACATTAGTGTAATACATTGGTTATAGTTAATGGAAGACTATTAATACAATTGTATTGTTAACTATAGTCCTTGAGTTACATTAGGGTTGTATCATAATTCTTTTTTATTTTATCTTTTTACTTCTGGAAACATTTTTTTTAAACCTTTCCTCTGATTAACCAATTTTGATGTTATAAAAAGGAAATATTACCATTCATAGCCTCCATTACATTTTCATAGTACTTATTTTGCTCATCTGAAGACCACTGTTCCTCATGCAGTTTATTAACCTGGCAGACACATATGTTTCTCTTGAATCTTTTTGAAAATATAAACAAAAATAGTTAACATCTCTTCTCCCTTGAGTTCATTTTTATGGGGAGCATTTATCTGAGTTCTCAGGATGGTCTCTTTCTTTGGATCTTTTGTATGTTTTCAGTAGATTTTCAGCTTTTTTCTCTATTTACTCATTCTTATGGAGAGATATTACAGATATCTATTTTGTTTATAGATATTAATCTTAAGGGCGGAAATGAATTCTGCCAGAGATTTTTAGATTCATAGAATCTGAATAGATTTGTCCCAGAAAAAAGGGAAAAGGCAATATTCATGCTGGGTCTGTTTTAAGCTGTGAGGAAAGAGGTCAGATTGCCTGGGCAGTGTAGGAAGGCGTTACATGGGGAGGCTTTTGCAGCCTACAGAGCTCAGCTTTTTTCCCTTTTGTGGGGGGTGGCTGGCAGCTGTCTGGGCACCTTCCCTTTACTCGCTGGCATGGAGAGCATACCGGTGTGATGTGCAGGCTCACCCTTCCATGCCCTGAGACCTGCTCACCTCCTGAGATCACTCCTGGGTTTGACTTCTCCCTAAGTTTGTTCTCTGGACTACCTCACCCTCACCTCCTTTTATATCACAGTCTGTGATGCATCAGGCAGGAACTACTGTGTGAGCCAGGGAATTTCATTATGAGGTGCATGCAAATGCATTCACAGCTCTTTCCAATTAATTTTTTGAGCCTCCACTGTCTTATAGTACAAAAACGAATTTCTGTCTTTGGGAATTTCCTTGATACTGTCCAAGAACCACTGAGTGCTTTGAAGTCTGGGGGGTCAGTTTGGTTTCCATGTCCAGGTGGGGAGCCCATGTTGACTTCTTACTGCTATATGGAACATGTTGAAAACTGGCCTTAAGCAGGGATAAGGTTCTCTGCCCTAGGTGCTTGCAGGGAGAGAGACTTCCATATGCCCTGGGAACCAAGTGGGCCTCACCCTGGGCTCACAGATCTTAGCACTTATAGTTTCCAGCCTCTTCCCAAGTCCCCATCTAAGATCAGAATCTCTGACTGGACCATGTCTAGTTCTGGTGGCTTTCTCTATTAGATGCAGAACAAATGCTACCCTTTTTGTGTTATGGTTCTACATTGAAGCAGCAATGTTAGACCCCTGAAACACAAGCGTTTCATATGTACCCACGCTAAACTGGCAATGGGATCACTCTTCAGCTTTCCTAAGAGAGGCTAGTCAACTGCTTCCACTGGGCCATTGTACACTCAGTTCTAGGGGGAAATTCCCCGGGGACCACAGAATATCCCCTTTTATCCTTGCATGCTTGCCACCTTTAAGGATGCTTGGGTGATTTCTCCAATCATGCCAAAAGATTGGAGAATTTACCTGACCTAAATGGTCTCTGAGGTGCCTAACTCTGCGTTTGCTGGGGCCCCCTGTCTATCTTCTCTAGATGGTGATGCCTTGTCCAGCTCCCTTTGTGGCCGTGCCTCTGCATTGCTGATACTGCTGGGGTAAGTACACCTGCAAATGACTACTTCCCAGAGCCCAGGGCTCCGTGGTACCACTATCATCTTCCAACTTTGATGATATGAAAACTAGCCCTTCCCCTACCGCCTACCCCTAACTGCCACAGCTTCAGCTCACCTTCAGCTTCCATATTTCAGGTAGGGACTATTTAAGGAGTTTTGCTGGGGATACAATTCACATTCTGCTAAGGCAGGCTTTGCATTCCCATGTGTTTATTCTATGAGTTTATGAGTTGGTTGGCTATTTTCTCAATGCAGTCCCTTCTGTCTACCCTACAAATTCTGGATGCTTCTGCCCCAGAACTTCTCTTTTTCTCTATCATTGATACCGTTTTCTCTGGTCATTTCCATGGGACATTGTGATTAATAAGGACACATGTGAGCATCTACTATAAACGATACATAATGCTAAATATTTTAGACATATCTCTATTTTTTATAATAACCCTATATGGTAGATATTAACAGGTTATTTTTACAGATAAGACCACCATTCCTGTGCTCACGTTTTGCAAGGATTTGTCAATGAGGAAACAGAGGTACAGAGAGGTTTACCTACTTGTCCAAGCTCACGAGTAAAAAGTGGTGTCAGATGAGGTTGCAGTAAATTGGACACATTTGTTCACTGTTGGCAGCATTATCCACAGATACAACACTTTTGGTGGCATTAAATATAGGCAAACACTCCTCACACCTTTTGTTCTAGTTATTCCACTCCTAGGAATTAATTCTAAAGAAATTATTTATCAGAGGGGAAATACGCACAAATGTATACGCTGCATCACTATCTACTTTAGCAAAAAGAAAAGGGAGACTTAAGTAGTTAACTTTACAGTAACAAATCATGGTTCATAAGCATAATAAAATATGCAACTATTAAAAATGATTGTTAGGGAGATGTTTTTACAAATGTGGGAAATACTTGGCATAATGTGAAATTAAACTAGACTATAAAATGGCACATTTAGTAATCATGCAAAATTTGAATGGATGGAGAATTGTAATACATATAAGGGATATGCATGAAAGGGGTAGAATGATGGATGGCTTATTATCAATAGCTCTTTTAAAGGAACTTTAATATTGTGATACTATCTTTTCTATTTATAATCTAAAAATCTAGTACTTGATTTAGATTTTCAACTCATTTTCTTCTTTCTACTTACTATACTAATTTGCTACTTTCCAAACCCTCTCTCCACTCTTCTACCTGCACCACGTAAGCCGTAATACATTGTCAAATGTCTCCACTCATCACTTCCTTGTTAAACCTTTTCTTATACATATGTGTATGTTTCTACCATGCACTAACCTTAAATTCTTTATTTTCCCTAATGCATCATTGTAAAAAATTTCAACCATAGAGAAAAATTGATAACATCATACAATGAATGCCCATATGCCCTTCAACTAGATGCAAAAGTTGTTTGTATTTTATCATATTTGCTCTCTCTTTTTATATCTAACTATATTTTTTCTGAACTATTTTAAAGTAAGTTATAGACATTATGATATCTCACTCCTAAACTTTTCTGCATGGCAGCTTCCCAAAATATGGCCTTCTCCCGCTTACCCACAATACCATTATCACAGTTAAGAAAATTGGTATTTCCCAAATATCATCCAATATCCAGGCCAAATTCACATTTAACCAATTATACCAAGGGTGATTACTTCATAGTTTTAAAAATGTTTTTTTTATTGTGAAGTATAACATATTTACAAAGTAAAGAAAGAAAAAGCAATACTTTTCAAAGTAGATTTTAACATATAGTTACAGATAGATTTCAGTTTGGTATGGGTTACCATTCCACTATTTCAGATTTTTCCAGCTGCCCCAAAACACTGGAAGCTAGAAGAAATATCAATATAGTGGTTCAGCAGTCACACTCGTTTGTTAAATCCCATTTTCTCTGTTATAACTCCTCCTTCTCCTTTGATTCTTCTCCCAATTTACAGGGATCTTTAGACAATGCCTGTTCTGATTTTTTCATGTCTCTTGAGAAAGGGTGTCCACACTAAAGGATAGGGGGATGTAATTAGTTGATAATCTTGGAAAGGCTGGTCCTTCTGGGTTTCAGGATTTATCTGACCTAGGAACACTCTGGAAATTATAATTTTCAGGGAGAGAAACTTAGTGCATGAAACCTTCTCGAGTCTCAGTTGGAGCCCTAGGTGTTCCTAAGAGTTAACAGGAGTGACGTTGGTTGGGGTTTAGCAAACCATGGCAATTAACACTGTCTAACTGAAACCTGCATAAAAGTAGACTCCAGAAGAGCCTATTGACTTTGTTTGGTATTTCTTAGCCACTGATGCCTTATTACAATTCTTTACCCCTTTTGGCCAAGAAGGTGTTGTCAATCCTATGATACCAAGGCCAGACGCATCCCTGGGAGTCACATCCCACATTGTCAGGGAGACTTTCACCCTGAATGTCATGTCCCATGTAGGGAGTAGGGTAATGGCTTTCTTTGCAGAGTTTGGCTCAGAGAGAAAAAGGCCACATCTGAGCAACAAAAGAGGTTTACTTGTAGTAATTCTTAGGACTTATAATAGGTAGTCTTAGCTTTTCCACTATGGAAATAAGTTTCATAAGGGTAAGCCTTGAAATCAGGGGTTTCGCCTATTTTCTTGGGAATCCCCAGTGGTTGAGAAGGCACCAGGGGTTTCCCATTTTGAAAATTTGGGAAAGTTAAATAGTTCCATATATATATATATTTTTTTTCTTTTGGACCCTCAAGGGAATCTGCCAATACTTTAAAATTTTCAGCCCACCATAGTTCAAGATATATTTTGGTATTGCATTAAGCTATACAGAATTACAAGACCTCATTCCCATCTTGGACTCCAGGAGTTTGAGTTGTTTAAATGAACTATCCATACAGGTTGATTTAGATTGTATGTTACAGAAAATTTAAGTTCCAGACTTAATAAACTTCTCTGCCTTTGGTCTCATACAGTAGGTGATCTAGAGTACATACACCATCATCTTTTACCTTACAATCTGATTTACCTTAGTCCTAACCAGATTGGCTTCATTTTTATCACTAATTGAGGACTGATCTCTTTTTGGTAACTGTAACTGTTTTCACATATGGCCATACTAACTTTCAGGACTGCAGGACTCTATATCTGGGTCTTAAGTGTCACAGAGTTACTAAAAGTTCCAGGGAAATACCAGCTGATACACATACAGCTCAGTGTCTTGGAATGTAGAAATATACTTACAACTTCAGACTAAGTGGAACTGCTATAAGGGCTTGCCATTTTGGCTCCAATTTCTCTTTCTCTTTTCTAAAAGAGACCTCAGCATATTTATTCTTCTGTTTCTTGCTTATTTTGCACAGCACATTGTCCCTAAGGTTTATTTTGTTCATTGTGTGCCTCTTGAGGTCCTTCCTTTTGTAGCCAGATCATATTCCACCATGTAAGTGTTATCACAGTTCGCCGTTCTGCTTCTCAGTCATTGAACCTTTCAGCTCCCTCCATCTATTGGGCATCATGGATAATGCTTAAAATAAACAAACCATATCTTATAGTATCCTCACTTGGTGGTACAATCAGCACTCTCAATTTTAGTCAATTTTCATTGGTTCGTAAAGACAAAGAACTGACAAACACAGCCTCACCAAATATCAAATCAAAACTACCCCTTATCTCTTGTTCCTCCCCTCTAACTAGTTGCCCTTGGTAGTGCTGTGGTACTGGTGATGTCTCCTGTTAACTATTGTCCACAGCATGCAGTTTTAGTTTTCCCCCATACCTCTCTACTATTGACTCTTTTCCAATACAGACCTTTGAAATCGTTCATGCAAGAACTTATTTATAATTGCAGATTTAATCAGTGGGATATGTGGTACTATACATCCCCTTTCAGTCATATTCACCTTCAATATGGTAATGTTACTTATAAACCTCACTAGTTAGTTACCATCACTTCTATCTGTGTTCCCTTGCATTTAAGTTCAACCTCACTGGTAGCCTTTCTCTCCATCTCCTGCCTCTGTGTACTTCTAGGTCTGCTACATCATACTGTGTAACCTCTGAGATAATTTTTACTGGAGTCATAATAGCAAAATCATATAGTATGTCCTTTTGTGTCTGATTTATTTCACTCAGCATTATGTCTTCAAGGTTTATCCATGTTGTCATATGCTTGGGACCTTGTTTTGTCCTACTGCTGCATAATATTCTATTGTATCTATAAACCACATTTGTTTATCCACTCATCTGTTGATGGGCACTTGGATTGTTCCCATCTTTGGACAATTATGAATAATGCCACTATGAGCATCAGTGTGCAAATGTCTGTTCCTGTCACTGCTTTCAGCTCTTCTAGCTATACATTAAGGATAGGGCATAGAACAACTCAATATTTAGTTTTCTGAGGAATCACCAAACTGTTTTTCACAGTGGCTGTACCATTATACATTCCCACCAACTGTGAATAACTGTTCCAAATTTTCCACATCCTCTACAACATTTGTGTTTAATAGCAGCCATTCTTACAGGTGTGAGGTGATATCGCATTGTTGTCTTGATTTGTAATTACCTTATAGCTAATGAAAATGAGCATCTCTTCGTGTACTTTTAGCTATTTGATTTCAGAAAAGTGTCTATTCATATCCTTTGACCATTTTATAATTGGGTTGGTTGTTCTTTTTTTGTTAAGTTGTATAACTTCTTTATGTGCATAGGATTTCAAGCCTTTATCTGATAATATGGTTTCCAAATATTTTCTACCATTGCATGGGCTGCCTCTTCACTTTTTGGGCAAAGTCCTTTGAGGCACAGAAGCTCTTGATCTCAAGGAGTTCCACTTGTCTATTTTTTCTTTTGCAGCTTGGCTTTAAGTGTAAAGTTCAAGAGGCTACCTCCTGTTACTAGATCTTGAAGTTGCTTCCCTACCTTTTCTTCTAGAAATTTTATGGTATTGGCTCTTACATTTACATCTTTAATCCATTTTGAATTAATTTATGTGTAGGGTATAAGGTGGTGCCAGATATTGTAACTGGGCCAATCACCCTTTGCAGTCAGTAAAAAACCAATTGAGTGATACTTTGTTATGTGAGAATATACTGCCCCCCCAGCCCTCCAATTCTCCTAGTGAATTTTAGCATCCATTGATGAAGCTTGAGAAATAATGACCATCTCTTCTACATTTAATATCTGGTAGTGTTCTGTATAGAAGAGCTTTCAAGTATTTCTTTTCCATTTGTAGCACATTTTTTTCTTAAGGGGGATGGTATTATTATGAACTCAGGCATTTTTATTTATTTATTTATCAAGTAATGGTTTACAAGCCATTGTAGTCGATTCTTTTTGATGGCCACATTGTTCTGAAGTTGGCCTTGAGGCTCCTTTTAATCTGACTCCTCCATAGACAGGCAGTGTTGACTTTTTGATACTTCCCTTTTGGCTACGAGGATACAGCATTTTTCTGTTTTGTTTTGTTTTCTCCTGACTCTGACTTTTTTACTGTTTACCGGGAATAATCCTCTCTTCTAGCTATACTTTTCATCCTTCATTCAGTAAAATCTGTTCAGTCTAATAATATATTCAATATTCCAAAAATGAATCAGGCACAGTCCCTGCTTTCAAGGAGCTCATGGTCTAATGCAAAGTATCCTGCAAGCTAATCCTGAATCAGGAGGGATGTGTTGATAGAAACATAGAGGAATCCTGCAGAATTCTCTGGGGATTTGTGGAGACAGCTTTAAAGAAGAACAATCTTTAAGATGGATGATGTGGGAAATGAGAAAATACAAAGAGATGAAAAGCACCTGTAAGACACTGTGGTGGCACCTAGTGCACTGAAGGTCAGTGAGGCTGAGCACTAAGTATATGTGAGGAGGAGGGCAAGACAGGAGGCTGGACAGCTGGCTGGAGTCCACTCCATGCAAGACTGTGCATACTAGCATGAGGATTTTGATTTTTATCTCACAAAGCAAGAAGAGAATTGCATAAAATATTTAAATGAATAAGTATCACCTATATGCCAGATACTATGCTAAGTAGTTGCTGAAAATACAAAGTCAAAGATACAAATATATGAAGTCCAGAAGCTTACAGATTTGTTAAATAAACCCTCAGAAGATAAGGGACAGGGTACTAGGAAGCACAAAAGACAGACACCAAGCGCTATATTTGCCAGTTACCTGCTCCTCTTCTTGGATTCTCCATTTTCATAAAGTTGCTTAAGCTACAAACTTGAGAATCACCCTTGGCACCTTCCCTTTTGCAATCCCACGTCTAATATACCACAAAGGAACTGTTGATTTCACCTGCAAAATAGATCTCAAAATTTTCTTTTTTCCACTGTCCTTTTCCTTTTCATGCCTAGACTAGCAGTCTCACTGCTCTAAAATTTTCCCAACTCCTGTCAATTTACTAAAGAGTAGCTGGAATGAATATCTTCAACATAAATCTGGTCATGTCATTCTAATCCTCCAAAGCCTTACACCTTCTCACTATATTTTGAACAAAGTCCAAAGCCCTTAACATGCCCTACAAATATAATAAACATACATGATCTGGAAGCTTCCTGGCCCCCCAGTTCATTTTGAGTCACTTTCCCTCTTGCCTTTGCTGGAGTTCTTGAAGATTTAGGAGCATACAAATCTCTTTTTCACCTCCAGGCACTTGTGCATGTGTTTCTCTCAGGCTGAAGCATCCGTTAATGGAGAAGGATGCTGTTCGCTTTGTTCTATGTTGTCAGTTGGGCTCCTTCTGCTAAATGGTGCTGCCGTTGAGGACTGCCCTCCACTAACTCCTGAGTCAGGAGTGGACTCCAGGTACGCTTCTCTTTCACCTAAAGGACTGGTCCCTAGGGGCTTTGCCAAGGTGCCAAGTTCTTAGAGCATAGTGTTCATGCCCCAGGGTTACCACACAGCCATGTCAACTAAAGGTCTTACTATGGCAGGAACAATAACTTGGATGAAGAATGCTGATTTCTGTTACTCACAAATTTATGAAGCTCTCTCCACTCCCGCACCACGAATTCAACTACAGCTTCCATTTGGGCCACTCTTTTACTTCTCATCACTAACCTTGCTTTTCCTATCCCTACTCAGGACAATCCATCCTAATACCTTTGACATGTCTACACCTGTACTGTCCAATATGATTGCCACTAGCCACATACATCTATTAAGCATATAAATGTGGCTAGTTCAAATTGAGATGTGCTCTGAATTGTACTGTACACTCTGGATTTTGAAAACTTGATACAAAAAAAAGAATTTTAAATCTCTTATTGATAATCTATTTTAACTACATGTTGAAGTAATAATATTTTGGATATTGAGTTAAATAAAATATGTTACCAAAATTAATTTCACTTGCTTCTTTTTAGTTTTCTTTTTTTTAATGTGGCTTTTAATGTGGCTAACATACTTAAAACTACCTTTGTAACTTGCATTATATTTTTAATGGACAATGTTGGTCTTGATTTTTCAGAGTAGAGGTAAGAAGCCTTACCCTACCCCTCATTTCCCAACTCTTAGGCATGCGGGCCTTAATCTACATTACACAGAGCCTGACTATCTATAAGGGAAGAGGAAAAATTATCTTTATTTTTTTCTTAGTTAATAAGGTCCAACAGCAACAACAACAATAATAAAATGGTGCAGTGTAATTAAGTTATTATACAAAATATTAAATTACTGCTAACATCCTCCTGCTATAGCAGCCTATTACAACCAGTACTTAAATGCAAGTTATATGGTTTATTTTGACATATCCCTAGATTGTAAGCTCCATGGAGGTAGAGATCATTTTGGTTTTATTCACTTCTATATCTCCAACATCTGAGGAGTTTTGAGTAAGGCTCAAAATTTAGCAACACTAGGGAAAGTCATATCAGTCTTTGCTAAATTCATTTGATTTGCTGGGCAGCAGAATTTGCTTTCCTGGCCACTATGGCATAAAGTCCCAGCCTTTGGCCAAGTCCCTTCAGCTGGTATGCTACCTCCTCCAACTTCTTTAGGCTTCATTTCTGGGGCCAAAGGCCTTGTAATTGTTCTGGCTGTAGCCACCAGCACCTCTAAAAGTAAGGTCATTGAGTCTACCAGCCCCTTGAGCCTTGTCTCATGGAGACTGATGTTTTTCTCTGGCTGCTGCTGTTATCAGGCTGCCTCCATCCACTGTGGCTTCTCAGTGGGGCAGTCTCCAATGGTGGGCTGGATTCTGTATTTCCTTGGAAGTAATTTTCTACCCATACCTGATCCAGGATTCAAGCCCTGCATTTTTATTGCTGCTATAGCAGATTATCATAAATTTAGTAGCTTGAAACAATACCCACTGATGGTCTCACAGTGGTGTGTGATGGTAGTTTGGGTACAGCGTGACTCAGCTGGGTCCTCAGTTTCATGTATCCCAAGGCTGCCATCGGGGTGCCAGAAGGGCTACGTTCATTTCTGGAGGCTCTTGGCATGAATCCCTTTCCAAGCTCATTCAGGCTGTAGGTCAAATTCAGTTCTTGTGGTTATAGGATTGAGGTCCCTGCTTCCTTGCTGGCTGTTAGCCAGGGTCTGGTCTTTGTTCCTAGAAACCCACCCACTTCCCTTCTCATGCTCCTTGGCACTCCAGCCCTACCTCCAGCAGTGGAATATCAAGTTCCTTTCCTGCTTCAAATCTCTCTGACTTCCTCTTTTGCCATAACTCTCTGGCTCCAACCAGAGAATTTTCTTTGCTTTTAAGGGCTCATATGATTAGATTATATTCAACCCATAGCTTGAAGCAGCTGAATTAGTTGTAGTTGATATAAAACATTCTCTGGAGATAACTCTGGGGATGTTATGAAAATATCGAAGGTGAACCACTGTCCTATACAGTTAAGGGGAATAATAATAATAACCCTCAAAACAACTTCTCAAAACAGTCTGTGCAAAGGGTCTTTCTCCAGTAATACAATTATCTGGGTCAAATGGGATTTTTTTTCCTATGACATTTTCCCTTACTTCTTACAACAGAGCTGAATCCATTGTCTAAACTGTCCTGGCCACCACCCCTTTGCTGGGATCCCAGGCTAGGTCTCAGAGGAAGCTATGTGGTTCCAAAAGTCAACAGAAGTCTCCCATCTCCACTGGATGTGACTCTCCTAGAGTAAAAGTAGCTGGTGTGGATCTGAATCCGAGACCAACTTGCCAGGATCTTATTTGGTGCCTTGCTAGGTAGAGATGAAAATTAATCCTGACTATTTATTTTCTCAAGCATCAGAGAGACTCTCTTTTTTAAACTGTTAAATAACACCTTTTAAATGCATTGATAATTGAAGCATGGGAAAGACTTGATACCCCTGAGGGGAAAAAAAAAAACAGAAAGAAGAGTCTCAGTTGCAGCACATTTATCTTGTTCTAAGTTCTCTTGACTGAAAGCCCCTGTTCCCAGTGCTCATTGCCACACAGAGTGAGCTGAGGATCTAGGACAAGCCAGGTACCATTCTTAGCTCGTACACTTATCTGCAAAAGTCTGCGCTTATCTTTACCTCAACCAAGTTTAGGTAGTTTGTAGACACAGACATTAGCTATATTAATCATAAAGAACTGGTAGAACTTAATAAGACTCAATGCAGCGTGGGATTGGTAATGTACAATATGACTCTGTGCTGGGAATTGTTCCAAGCCAAAAGTTCCCAACTTTCTCATTTCATGGTGCCTGTACTGCCTCAATAATTATTTTCATGAACAAAAAGACATATCCAACATTTCTGTTTATTAAGTAGTTAGATCTCAACAACTTAACATGTACTTATGTCCTAACAAATAGCCATTTGAAAAAAATAATACACATAAATTGAAAGAAAAAATACTTCTATGTTATTCTTCAATAACCACAATTACTTACTGATGGGATGTGTGTCACTGCTGGGCTGTGCCCAACTTCTTAACCTCAGAATTACAATGGACACTGCTACCTCCTCTCCTGTTCCATATTGATTTTCATGTGTTACTTGCTTTTTATCATGGCTGTATTTGAAAGCCCAGCTTTGTAAAGATATGCTGTCATCAAAAAGAATGCAGTGTGATCTGATGTTGAAATTGTGAACTATCTTGAGCTAGTAGTTCACTTAATATCTGACAGATGTCCACTTATACCATGTTTTCCTTGAAAATTTAAAATATCCTATAATATTTCTGTGAGTTTACTGTGAAACCCAGGGGCACACAGGATGGGAATCACAGTTCTAAGCACTTTAAATGTATTTAACTCATTTAACCCTATGATTTTTGCACTGTTTCTATTACTAATCCTCATTTTAGAGATAAAGACACTGAGAAACAGAGAAGTTAAAAAACTTGCAAGGGCACACAGCTAGTGAAGACAGGATTTGAACTCAAGCATTTTGGCTGGAAATTCTTATACTGCACTAGAGACCAGGCTTAGGAATTAGGGAGACCTGGGCTTGAGCCTTGGTTCCATCTCTCAGGATCCACGTGGCTTTGTGCAAACTAACTTGGCTTTCTATGCCTCAGCTTCCTTATCCAATAAAAGGGAATAATAACACTCATCTCAAAGATTGGATGAGACAAAAGGTAAAGACCTTTTAGTGCCTGGCACAAAGTCATCACTTGAACTAATAAATGTTTTGGTTTGTGATTTTGCAGAGGGGTTCCATTATCCATCGTATTCTTGTTTTTTTTCTTCTTCTTCCTTTTATACTGTAAGAATTTTATGAGATACAAGCCAATTTGAAGAAATCAAAGCACAGAGGTAATTCAGAGATACTGCACTATGCCAGTCATTAATTGTGCAAAACCTAACCTTATGGGTACAGATATTGCTGAGTATCATTTTTTTATTAGCTTTATTCTAACCCAGGCCTTTGTAAGGGAGGAAAGAATACTGCACTTGAAAAGGGAGGTATTTCTTATCAACAAATAGTAAGATCCTGAGGATTGATAGAAAAACATTAAAGTCTCTTATTAAAAAGCTTTATTTTTCTCAATAACAGAAAGAAAGGGAGAATGAAAAAACATTGGAGAGTCCTCCTAATCTGTCAAGATAGAAAGATGCCATAGTGCAGTCTTGGGGGTCATCTTTCTCTTTTGTAAGTAAAAAAGAAATGTATCTCACATTGCCCCATCCCTACTTGCCTATTTCTATCTGCTCCAAGGTCAAAAATTTATTTATTCATGATCTGTAAGTATGTACAGCATGTTCTGATGTGACTCCTGCTCTCCCCACAAAGCCCAGTGCAGCTTTCCACCCAGCAAACTCTTCCCACAGAATCTTGGGTCCTGAGGGTTTTCTTACACATCAATTATATTCACCTTTAGAAAGGCTGAGAAAAGGAAATCATCCTGCTAAAACTGCACAAATACATTTGCAGAAGCCATGAGTTTCCAATTACAGCAGCTAAATAAACTCCCAAGGAACCATTTAGGTATTTAGGTACTTGTCATTCCTGTAAACAACCTGGACATTGGAAAAGTGACTCTCTGAAAATACCCTAAAACAGCCAAATGCTCCCTTTGCCCTCTAAGAAAGCAAGGCACCTTTCAGTACGAGTGCTGGAGCTGCTCTGGGGATACAACGGAGGTCTTTCCAATTGTCCACATTATATCTTTAGGTGAAATAGATCTAATAATTAGAAATCTATAATAGATACTGGGGCCAGCTTCTCTATCCTAAATCCCACTGCCCTCATTAGCTCTCTTCCCTAGAGTACAGAAACAATTGAAATGATAGGAATCTACAACAAACCATGGCCATCTTTGATTCTCCCCAATTCCCTTTCAATTAGGACCTGTATCAGGCACTCATCAATCTTTTGTTAGTCCCCTCTGCCCCAATCCGTCTTCTCAGAAGAAATTCCTTGGATTATTCCAAGCACAAATATCTTTCCCCCAAATGGGGGAAATTAATTTGGAGCCCTTAGAACCAGATTTAACAAATCAGGATAAGGAATTAAGTCCCATACCTATTACGGTCCTTTCAGTTGAAGAAATTAGATTTACACCATCTTCTTTAAGATTCTATTCCAACCCATTTAAGCTCCTTATGGCCTACAGATACGAGCCACATTCTTTCTACCCTACTTATCTCTGCCCCCATGACCTCCCCCTAGACCTTGACAGAATCCAAAGTATTGTAATACTTTCCCCTCCCCAGACCAACCCTCAAAAAAGAGGATTTTTAGGACTGGCAGTATTTTGTAGAAATCGGATTCCTAATTTTTCTATGATGGCTCAACCTTTGTGTGTTTTATTTAAAACCAAACAAATTGAGCCCCTTATTTGAAAATAGCAAAAATCCCTTTAAGGAAATAAAACATGGTTTGCTCAGCACTCTTGCTCTGGGACACACTAATTACATATTACTCTTTTACCTTGGTCCATGGAGAAGGGAATGCCTTAGGTGTTATCATGGCCAGGTTCATGTGTCAACTGGGTCAAGTGGTAGTGCCTGGTTGTCTGGTTAGGCAAGCACTGGCTTGTCTGCTGCTATGAGGACATTTCATGGACTTAAATCATGACCACATTGGCAGCATCTGCAGCTGATTGCATTTGTAATCAGCTAAGGGGAGTGTCTTCTGCAATGAGTGACACTTAATCTAATCATCGGAAGGCTTTTAAGGAGGATTCAGAAGAGACAATCACTCTTCCTGCTTCAGCCAGCCAGCCTCTCCTGAGAGTTTGTTGAGGACCTTCATTGGAACTGCCAGCTTGTGGCCTGCCCTACAGACCTTGAACTCTATATTCCCATGATTATGTGAGACACTTTTAGAAATTTTCTATTTACAGATATCTCCCACTGGTTCTAGAACCCTAGCTAATATGTGTGTCCTTACACAAAAGCCCAGAGACCACTATAGACCTCTAGGATATCATAGTCAGAAAATTTATGCCATAGCAAGGGACTCCCCCTTTTCATGAGATCCATTGCTGCAAAAGCAAAACTTTTAGAATCAACTGAAGAATTAATTATGGGATCTCTCAACTATGTGTGCCCCCTCATTCTGTTAAAGCCTTTTCTACTAACAGATTAACTTCTTGGGAAATTTTCCTACTTTCCCTTCCCAATGTGTTCTTTGTTTGTTTTCACAACCTTAATTCTGTCACTTTACTACCTACTATTTTTTAGGAAACACCTCATGACTGCCTAACTTTAACTGACTAACTGCTAACCCCTTTAATAGATTTACAAACAAACAAATAAACCAACAAAATAATCAATAGTGCAGTTGTTATCAGTTATGGTTCTTATTTTAAAGATTACTCTGGAATTCATTGTGTTGGAGATACTAATACCTCTAACCATGAAGTAATAGAAGCAAATTCCTTAGTTAATGCTACAATGGCTCAGCAAGCTGAACTTTTTGTGCTTATAAGAACCTGTAAATTTGCCTAATATACTAATAGTGGGTATGCCTTTGAGGTTGTTCGTGACTTGAGGATGTTATGGAAACAAAGAGGTTTTTAACCTCCAATGGAGGAAAATTTAAAAAGAAAAAACAACTTTTATGTTTCAGAGTTGCTAGATGCTATACTCTTACCAAAAGCTTTGGCTACATGGTCAGTCTTGGGCAAATACAAAGGAAAGCACTGGTAACTACATGGTAGATACAGATGCAAAAAGCATAGCTATAGGTTGGTGCAATGGTGCCTCAGTGGCAGGATTCTTGCGTGCCATGCTGGAGGCCTGGATTTGATTCCCAGAGCCTGCCCATGCCAAAAAAAAAAAAAAAAAAAAAAAAAAAAAAAAAAAAAAAGCACAGCTATAAATTCTAATCCCATTCCTATTTCTATAAAGACTTTTGAACCAAATAACTCTTTTGGAAACATAAATAGTTACTCCTTGAGGCTCAACAAAAATGCTCCTCCTTAGGAGATAGAAAAATGGAAAAAATACTGGCTGCTTTTATGAGCCTACAATTCATGGTTTAGCCCTAATGGTAAACCAATCCTCCCCAACTGCCACTAGGAAACAGTTTTAGAAATTCTTCATAATATGACTCACTGAACACTGATAAAATGGTAATCTGGAGAAAGCAATATCTCTTAGACTCATCCCCTAAAATAGCTATGAAAATATATCACAGTTGTTTAATTTATCCCAAGCATAATCCAGGAAAACCTTTCCATGGTTCTCAAGGACATTTTCCCTTACCAACTAGACCTTTGAAACCCGACAATTGGATTTTATTCGATTATACCCAGCCCAAGGATATAAATATGTTTTAATAATGATTTGTGTGTACTTGCATAGGGCTGAAGTCTTTTTCTATAGACAAGCTACTGCTGTTACCATTGCAAAGGTTTTATTAGAAAAAATGATTCTAAATCAGGAATTCCCCTTGGAGCTTCACAATGACCAAAAACCCACATTAAAGGACAAATTTTGATAGAAATATGCAATATATGACCTATTTTTCAAAATTTTCATTGTGCCTATTACACCCAATCCTCAGGCTTAAATAGAAAGACCAAATGGTATAATTAAAACTCAAATAGCTAAATTCATGAAGTCCCTCAAAGGACCAAAGCCTTACCTATAGTCTATTATTAAATATAAGATCCATTCCTTTTGGAAAATATGCTATCCCCACTTGAAATTATAGCAGGGAGACCTATGGACCTTGGAATATATGAGCCCTGCCTCATAAAAGGAAATGTGCTAACCTATTGTCAAGATCTAGTCAAAACCTTAAAGAAAAATGAAACCTTGCTAGAACAGTTCTTTTACAGCTTACTCCTGTGAGGTGAAGATATTCAAAACCTTAGCCTTTGACCTGGTGACTTTGTATATTGGAAAAGCCTCATCCGTAAAGTTGTACTCCATTCTCACTGGAAAAAAACCTATCAGGTATTTTTAACTAACTCAAGTGCAGCTAAATTAGAAGGTATTGATTCTTGGATTCATATTTTTCATTTAAAGAAACCTCCCAGCCCTGCTGGGAAATCCATTCTTACTAGGGACCTAAAGCTCAAAATTACGAAAGATTTGAAGAAGATGACAACTGAGACAGATGATTTGGGACCAGGCCTTATAATTAATACATATCGGTTGTTTTAGTTTATTTAAATCTGATGAAAATCAAGTCCTGGTTCTTGCATTAGCCATCTATATCACCTGATTTAGATTAATACCTGCTATACTTGTCTCATTAATATCTGCTATACTCGTAATTATTATCCTATTAGCACTCCTATTCACATTATTATTCCTCCCTCACCCCTTCTTTTGTATTCCCAATCTATCTCCGTCCTTCCCATAATGAATCCTACCTCCTTTTAAGCTCTTTATTCACACCCTTATCCTTCCTTCCTGATCCCTTGCCACCCATCCTTTTTTTCCCAACCATGACCTAGGCAATCTGTCAAATTGGTTGGTCTGTGCTACATTAAACTCCATGCAAGTGCCCCAGTTATTGGCTGCACCCATAGGCATTCCAACCTAGGTAAACATTAATGACAACAAAGAGAAAATTCAAATATTATATGAACTAAGGGACTCTGAAGCTTGAGACTTATTTAGTTGGCTAAAATCTTGGATCTTGGGAAAACTGGATTTATAGCATATTTCAAACCTTGCTAATACTTTTCCTTATTATTGTCACTTCATGGTATCTCATTTATTGTCTCATCTCTAGATTAACAGCTGCAGCTATCTCCCAAGTCATATGAATGCACCAAACCCTTGATCTTGAAGCTTGTACTTATGAAACCTATTTATTTAATGACAAAATTAAGCCAAAATTATAATTAATACCTAAGAGCCACTCCCTGAAAACCTCCTTGTTTGCTCAAAGGTGGTCCCTGTCTAAACCAAATCTGCAAACAAACTCACTACCTTCCCTCCTATGTGGGACATGCCTCCCAGGAATGAGCTTCCCTGGTGCCAATGGGTTATTACCAAATGTTGAAAAGTGAGGCTTCCAAAGAAAGAGCTTGTTCAAAGTGGGTGGGGGCCGGGGGGGGGGGCAGGCGTATGGAAAGAAATCACACAAAATAGAGTTTCTATGGATAAGAGATTTAAAATAGAGTCAGGAAGTCATTCTGTGGGTTACTTTTATGCATGTCTCAGCCAGATATCACAAACTGCCAAAGTATATATAACCAGTGTTTCTCAAAACCGTAAGGGCATCTGGACACCATAAAGAAATCAATAAGCTATCTAACCTGAAGGACATTCGGAACACCCTGAATATCTGCCAATCACAAACAATTTAGGTAATCTTTGTCTTTAAAACCCCTTGCTTGGAAGTTCCAAGACAAACACAATTTGTTGCTCCTGAATTTATGCTCCCTGAATTGCAGTTCGAAGACCCCAGGTAAACACCTTTTTGTCTCGCAGCTTAGTTTGTCCTCAATTGACACCACCCTTACCCCCTAGAGAGCAAACACTACTCTTTTTAATTCAAAAGTTTATAAATTAGGTTGGTTATATTTATTATTTACTCTTTTTCTTGAAGTGACAACTTTGTTTTTATGAATAGAAAATGCTTTCAAAAGTGCTCTACCAAGTAACTGTTTAGGGAGTGGGGTGGGGGGAGGGATGGTATTTGTGAATGTCTGCTTACACTCATGAGTGTGTGTTGCTCAAGGGAACATTATCCACCGCATATGTCCCAGGAGGAAAAGTTAGGAAATGCAGCCTTAGGACAACCTATTTATTGGTGTCTTTGGTGCTCCCCATTGGCTTCCTTGCATTCTTCCCTGATGGCCAACTCTTCTCACTCCCCTACTAAGGAAGAGTTCCTATTTTGGTGTTCCTAGCCACTGGCTGTGCTCCTGCCATGGCCAGTCAGATCAGTCCAAAGCATGTACTTCTCCTGTACTGGGTTCCTCAGATGCTCCCTCCTCATTAGTGGTTTGGTACCTTTGTGTAAATCCTGTGGGCCCAGCATTGATCAGGTATCCTTGCAGAAACCTGCTTCTGCAGCTCCTGAACCTCTCAACAGTAGGCAATTCAAGAGAGGAAAATTCACTGTTTCAATTCTGTTGGCTTCTCTTATTTCCCTTATATTTCCTGGCATCAGTGTATTAAATCCTAGACCTGTACTCTAAAGGAGCTAAAATGTCCCTAAGTCCAGGGACCCTTATTCTGCCTATCTGGACCTTGCTCTGTGTAATGGGATATTAATGAGTAATAGGTAAATGGGAAAATGGTTACACAATTGAATTATTTAAAAACTAAAATTAATTCTAAGCCATGACATCAAATGTCAGCCTTGTTCCACCATGATAAGAAACTTTTGTATTTAGTTTTGACACTACATATAAGGGTCTCACATATAACTGTTCTTACATTACTTTATATGTGTATATGTGTACTTTTGCTTTGTTCCCAGTCGCTCTACTGTGGGAGGCAAGGCTGACAGCTCTTCTGGCAGCATCTGCAGCTGTAGCTTGCCCAGTGTTTGAAAAGTCTGAAAGAACCATCAGGTAACTTCTCCCCACAGAGTGACGATCACAAATTTGCTAGTTAACTCTGAACCTCAGGTACACTTAGGTAGAACCCCCATGAAGAAGTTGCACACCAGGAAATGACCAGATAGGGTTTCCATTTAATGAGTCTGGAAAGCAGACTATTATTGACTCTGTGCTTAATTGTCCAGCATGTCAGACTGAGCATAATCAGAACCCTGAGCTCAAACAATACTCTACTGAGCTCGTTCCTTTTTTTTCTGAATTCCTGCTTTTTATGATTTTGATCACTGAGCAGTTGTATAGTTGACATCAGAAAGCAGTGGTTTCTTCAACATGTAAAACAAATTTTTGAATTCATGAGTAATTATTTTTTTTATGTAGCTACAATGTTGTTTGGTGAGACAATGGAACATTTAAGTTTCAGCTGGTTCCCTCCGTTTTTTGCACTCCACGTGAGTATTTGAGATCTCTAACCAACCCCATTTTTCTTAAAGCACATTCTATTTTCTCAGGGTTGCTTATGTATATATTTATAAAAATCATATACCCATTTCTAACCAGAAGCTTTGGGCAAAGGGTATGCACTTGGCAGGGAGTTAGAGCCAGCCTCTAACACGTCAGAGCACAC
>PVIY010044065.1:0-19952 GCA_004026745.1 Myrmecophaga tridactyla
AGGAGAAGAAGAGGGGAAGGAGGAGGAGAAAAGGGAATATTTGACCAGCAATCACATGATATTTTACCTGCATTTTATTCTGTTAGATTGTCATGTATTCAGGAAGCTCTGCAATTACTTTCTTCTACCACTTGTGTCCTCAATTGTCTTGAAAGACATCATTCCAGTTGATCCTTCTATCTTACAGTGTAGCTAAGCCAATTTGATGACTTTAGCTTTTTTCTCATTATTTTATATACCACAAGCTCCGGTAAAAAAAAAAACAAAAAACAAAAAAACAGGCCTTAATGTTATTTAATTTGATGATCAAGTTGAGTGCATTTTTCTTATGTTCTACTTCCAATAAGTGTTATGATCATTCCTGAGCCTATCATAACTAATACGTTCCCACTTGCAAACTTCCTTTAAATTCTAGTCCACTAAAAACTTCCATTTTTTTGAGAAACAATGGCAGGTTAGCATGACTTGACACCACTTGCATTATGACTCCAACATAACAGGGTCATTCAGATCAGAATGCTATTATAACAGCAATTGTGCTAGTCTCTCCCTTGTTACAGTCATTATATTTGGTCATTTTATTTAAATGCATCATTTAGTTTGACAGTCAATTGCATGACAGAATAAAAGAGACCTTGAATATAAAAACATCCTTAAGTAAAACTGATTTAACATCAAATAACCTCAAGGTTAACTCTGCACAGATTTGCTAACTTGCCATACCTTCTCTACCAAGAAGAATGCTGTCAAAGCTAAACTGGGACATTTAACCTTCAGAGTTAAAGGACCAAAGGAGATGCTGCAAATGGCTTTAAGTATCTACGTATAGAAAACTCAACAATTATACAAAATACAAACTAAGTCATTTGTAAAAATGTTTTTCAAACATAGAAAGTAGAGTCAAGTAATGTTTAAGTTTTTTTAATTATAACAGATAAGCTTAAATCCTGATTTTGCCAATTACAAATGACATGATCTAGAGGGAATAAATGATTTATTAATACTAGCATTCTCATGTATAAAATTGAGATTGCAATACCTATTCATAGCATAGTTTTTAAAGATTTAGTAAAATAAAGTACCAATATTGAAAATACTTAATAAATGAGAGAGGCAATTTTATTGACAATATTGTCATATAACTTAAGAGAAATGATAACCATTAATCACTAGTAACATTTAGGTTCAAGACTGATTTAAGGAATAGGTGAGTACTTCAATATTCCTTCTTACTTCTCTTGTAAATACAGGTGTACCCTCAATTGCCATCAATTTGCCTGTATTTCCATTTTCTCTCTCTAAAATTGCAGTAAATAATGCAAATTTTTAAAACAAAGGAAAACAGTATGCACATACATGTGACTCCTTACAAACTGCCTTGCTAGATTTTCATGAATCCATATCCTGATTCTGAAAACAGATGACCAAGCATCACCACTCATGTTTTTCATTAGGAATCCATTCTTGTGAGTTAATAAAATATCCTTTTGAAAATATCTGAGAAATAGCATATGCATGACAATCAGGCATTCCTACTGCGATGTAAACTAATGAGGTGTTTCCACTGTCTTGTGGAGAACAGGGGAAGATAGTCCAGAGTGACACAAGCCATCAATAAAACAATCTGAAAGGAACTTTAGCAAGCATGAAATTAAGACTACCAACAAACTTGGAAGTAGGAGGGTAAGAATATTAAAAAAAAAAAACAAAAAACGACTTCACAGTTTTGTCTAGAGATTTAATAATCCTGGGGTCCCCCCAATCTTTCATTGTGTTTGACACTTGCTGCAAAGAAATAATGGGTATGTCTGCACTGTTCTATTGAAGAACTAGAAGACACCATCTATCTGAAACAATTCATAACTGAAAACTCTCCATTGGGTCATTTAGCTGCATCACCTGAAATTTCATACTAATCCTCATTTTACTCCATGAAATTGCTGACATGTAGTATGTTGTATACTTAGTGGGGACAGTTTAAGTGACCTTGGGCACTGGGAGGAGAGAGGCTCCTATATCTTTGTTGTTTGTTGGCCTATGATCACTGACCCAGAGTTAGCCTATTTGTTCTGTCACTATAACCTAAGATTCTCAGCTTGATCTTTACTCCTCCCAGCTGACACAATTTCCTTTCACTGCTTGCTTGTGTAAAACCTTTGGAGCCTCTGTCACATCTTCCATCATGCCCTTGAATACAGCTTACTTTCCCTATACCAGGTCTTTTTGAGGCAGGTTAATTAGGGAGGGAGGGAGGAGAAAATGACCCTAAAACCCATAACAAGAAGTTCTTTTTGGCATGCACACACTTAGTCCTCATATACCTAGCCCTCACTCAGCTGAAGCACTCAAAAACAATCAATAAAAACCACAGGTCATCAATCCCTTATTAGCATAACCAGAGGGGGAAGGGTCTCTCCAAGTCCTTATAATGCTTCTACTCCTTTGGAGAATGTATACATTCACTTCCCTTTGAGCATGCACTTTTGCAATGCATTAAAGTTTTGAGCTGTACACACTGGCTGGTCTTTGGATTCTTTGGCTGTATACACTGACTAACACTCAAGTTCTTTCCTGTAACTGCATCAAGAACCTTTATGGCATCAGCCCCTGGTTGACCTCTCAACTTCTCCAAGAACTCCCAGGGCTCTCTGGCATCTACCAGGGAATTCTCAGATCTTTACAGCATCCAGCCTAGAATTTCTTGGGCTATTTGGTATCCAGCTGAGAGCTCCTGGGTTTCTCCAGCATCAAACTTATTAAGCTATTTGGCGGAACACATAGACTAGTCCATTAATTCCTTCCTGTCACTGAGTCAAGAACCCTCATGATGCCAGTCCTTGGTTGAGGTCTTGATTTCTCTGAGAACTTCCAGGGCTGTCTGGCTTTTCTTTTGCAGGCCTCAGACCTGTGCCCATACTCTCTCCAACACATCAAACCATTCACCTTCTTTTTATTTTAAATACTTTTATTAACAAATCTTCACATACATACAGTCCATATATGGTACAATCAGTGGCTCACAATATCATCACGTAATTGTGTATTCATTACCATGATCATTTTTAGACCATTTACATGACTCCAGAAAAAGAAATAAAAAGATAAAAAAAAAACTCATACATCCCATACTCCTTACCCCTCTCTTTCATTGACCACTAGTATTTCAATCTACTCAATTTTTTACCTGTTAATCCCCTATTATTTATTTATTTTTGCCCTTATTTTCTTATTTATCTGTCTATACTCTGGATAAAAGGAATATCAGACACATAGTTTTCACAATCACACAATCACATTGTAAAAGCTATATAATTATATAATCATCTTCAAGAATCAAGGCTATCAGAACATAATTCAACAGTTTCAGGTACTTACCTCATCATTCCAATACAATACATTCCAATATGTAATTCATAAGAATAGCCTCCAAGATAACCTCTCAACTCTGTTTGAAATCTCTCAGCCACTGAAACTTTATTTTGCCTCATTTGTCTCTTGGTCAAGAAGGTTTACTCAATCTCATGATTTTGGGCCCCAGCTCATCCTGTGAGTCTGTCCCATGTTGCCAGGGAGATTTACACCCCTGGGCATTATACCACTCACTTTCTTAACTGTTAAAATGCTGCATATTTGCCAGATCTGTCCTGGAACATCATAACAGTAACTTTTAAATATAATCTTAAAAGTGTAAGCAAACTGGAAATTGTAAAGTAGCCTTAGCATGTAAACTTTAAAACAGCCTTTGAATGCAACTTTAAAGCTGGAAGTAGGCTATTAATGGGAGCTCTTAGTCTTACATTGGAGCAATATGTAAATGTGAAAGTCTGCAGTAATAAGTGAATGCAAAGTTTGCACCCAGATTTGAATAAGCTTTCATCTATGATCCCAGAACTCCCAAGTATCAATAAAGCTTTTCTTCTATCTCCCTAGACTGGGAGGCAGCTCTCTCAGTTGTCACAGGATATAAATCCTGTGGGAAACAGGAAATAACTAAGATAAATCATGGAAATTTTCCAGGCCTCTGTTATCAGTTAACTGTGATTATTATCTCCTAGTCCCTCACCTACATAAGAGTCAATTGAAAAATCACTTTAGGGACACAGATTTGGAAAAATTTCCCAGTCCTCCAGCCAGCATAAATATATTTTCCTCCTCAGCTGCATGTGGGGCAACTTTTATTGGCTGCATCAAGCAAGGAATTCAGATTTTAGGAGTGTCTCTTCTACAGTTTTTGGCACCTAAAGAGGGACACAATGATGCACTGCTCAGTGGATTCCTGGACCCCCCAGGGGTAAGACATTCATGAGTCTTAGCTCTACAGCTGATGGACTTTTCTTTGAGAAAATTTCTTGCCCCGAGCAGCTAGGACCCCAATGGTAGCTGACTGAGGGGCAAAACAGGTTTGGTGAGTGTGGATGTCTTATGTGTTTGTATGGGACTGGTTTGGTTTAGTATTCAATGACACATATATCCCTGCAAAAGCTGTCAGAGGGAGACCACACTTAACTTGGGTGCTCAATGCCACATAAATGATGCCAAAGCCATTTTTGGATAGTATGACCCCAGGTATAGAGCAATAGCCATTGAAACTTGGTTTGGAAGGGAGCAGCCCCTGGCATTAAAGGTCCTAAGTAAGACCCCTTCCCCTATGACATGACTAGCCCCTAGTATTTCCACAGTAGTTCCATAATTGCTAGCCCCTAATGGATATTCCCACAGCTCTTCCATAATAGCCAGCCCTCAATGGATATTCCCGCAGCAGTTCTATAATTGATCCTACACCTCTGGCAGTTGCCTTCAACCCCCAGCAGATACAGCCCTGCATGACTGCAGCAGCATTTAACTTTTCACCCCACCCAGACCCTCAGGTATAAAGGTTCTCTCACTGCTTGTCCATGGGGGCTGAAAACTGACTTCAGACCTTCACCTTGCCGGTGCCTGAATAAATTCCTTCACCTTTGGTCAGTCTATCTCAGAGCCTTCTTTGGATCTAACAAAGAGAGGTCACTGAATTTGGTGCCTAGGTTCTGGATTTGGTTATTTGGGTGCTCAGTTGCACATAAAGCCATTGAGACTTGGTCACTAGGTCTTGGCTTTGTGCTTGGTATTGTTTTTGTTTTTTTGCTTGCTTGTAGTTTGGTTGAGGTCTTTGGTTTTTGTGTTTTGTCTCAAAGGTTTTCTAAAGAGTATTAAAAAAAAAAAGGGAAAAAACATGAGTGAGAAATCTAAGGAAAATAGGAAAGATGATCCTTTAAATTGCATTCTTAAGCATTGGTGGCAATTCAATTGTGAGCCCATGACAAAGAAAAGCATGAAACATCTATGTGAAGTAATTTGACCTCTGTACAAATTAAAGGATGGTCACAAATAGCAAATCCAGGGATCAATAGAAAATAATGTTATTTTGCAACTAGATTTATTCTGTAAGAGAATGAACAAATGGGATGAAATTCCATATGTGCTGTGTTTTATGACTCTAGCTCATAATGAAAAGCTGCAGAGAAAATGCTTTGGATATGACATTTTACCCACCAGCTTAGCTCCTAGTTGCTTGGAAGCTCCAGAGTTTTCAGCTATAGAGCAAATAAAGGAGGGTCCCAGCCCCCATGGTAAGAAAGTGCTGATTAAGATCCTCAGGCCCCAGGTGTGTGAGGCTTTTGAACTCCTAGCAGAGAAATTATTGGTGATTTCTAGACCCAGGCTTGTGGCTCCCATTCTCCCCATCCCCCACCCACTAGACTGCTGGTTTTGCATTCCCCTTTTCCTTCCCCCTGAAACCTATGACTTCACCACCTCTCCACATCCTCCCCATCCAGCACCTTGTAAAGGCTGAGGATGAGCACTTCATGCCTTGGGATCCTCCCAAAAATTGCCTTCCCACCTCGTATCCAGGGTGATATGAACTTTAAGCAGGATGTCTCTACCTCTGGAGGACAAAGGTAGGGACAGTGTCCTCTAACAAGTGCCTGCTGGAATAGATAACCAGAGCCAACCTAGGAGATATATGGATGTGCAGACTCCTTTCTTACCTCAGATCTATACACTTGGAAGGCTGGATTCAGTAGGATCCCAGGAAAATAGAAAATTTGTTTAACTTAATTTTTGCAATGCATAATCTTAATTGGGCTGATACTCAAACTTAGTTAAATGTGCTACTAACCCCAGACAAAAGGATAATTGTAATTTAAAAAGCTCATAATTATCCTGACTCTTTAAGCAGTAGTAAACCAGAGAATTCAGTACATGCCCCTGGAAATCTGGCCATTCCAGAAGAAAACTCTCTTTGGGATCCCAATGAACAAGGGGACAGAATGAGGCTTGACTACTATAAAATGTGCATAATTGTGGAACTTAGAAATGGAATGCCTAAACAAAATAACTTGAGTAAAATTCAGGAGGTTGTCCAACAGCCAGATGAAAAATCCATCAATATTTTTAGAACAATTATTCAATGCTTACCATAAGTTTACTAATATAAGTTCTGAAGATTCAATAAACTGGTGCAGATAAATCAGTCCTTTATTTGCTGGAGTGTCCCTGACATTCATCATGAATTCCAAAAGCAAGAAGGATGAACAATTAAACCAATAATGGAACTTGTAGAAATTGCCTTTAAATTTTATCATGATTGGGAATCTGCCCATGAAAAACAGCAAAAGTGCTATGTCACTTACCTATCAAACCTCCATACTAACCTTCTAGGAGAAATTCTTGGCATGAATTTTGGCTACTCTCAAGACCCAAGATGGGGAAAGCATGCTGAAAACAGATCAGGAAGAGTAAGACCCCAGGGAGCACCAAAGAAACCTTTACATTCCCAATAATGTGCTTACCATCAGAGGGAAAGTTAATGGGGACCCAGCAGCCCAGCTCCACAGGAAAGGCTGTGGAACCCCAGGAGCCTAACTCCCACAGCTAGCAAGGGATGAAAATAGTGGCCTGGAGTGACAGGACTGGGGCTCCTTCCATCAGAGCAAAAATCATCCCACATTGAACCTTGGAACTTGTAAGAAAATTAAGTTTAGCTTTCACAAAATATGACACAGGAAAGGGCTGCAGGACAGCTCAAACTGGTCTTGCATTCAGGGAAGGAAAGCACCTCTGAACTAAACCTCAAATTGGCACCAAATAGGTAGAAACAAAGCTTAAATAAGTAATGGCCAGAGTCATTGAAACATAAAGTGTAATCAAAAGCAGGAACCTTCTGCTGGAAATTTGAATTAATTAGATTATCTGGATAGGCTGTAACCTCTGGAGTATCCAATCAGTGGAGAAACAGGGGAGGGACCTGCATGCTAAACTGAGGATACAAATATCTGTGGTCTTCTATTGTTTGGTGTGCCAGACACCATTTTTTGGCTAGGTGCCCATTCTTGCAAGATCATGAATAAATTTTTTTCTTCTCCACAATTAGGTGAACATTTATTCTCTTTTCAGGTATGGCATTCTTTCTAACCATTTGTGGGCTCATCTGGGATCCAAGGCTTCAGAGGAGGACCCCCCAGGGAAGATGAGGGATGATGCATGCTGCTGATTGAGTGGTCTCAGACTCCACCATTGGGGACCCACCTCCAGCACCCTGAAGGACCCAAGACCAGATGCTTGGATTCACCAATTGTGAAGGAGAAAAGGGGAAGGGAAAATCTGCCTCACAGTGACCAGGCAACTCTTTGGATGAACCACATTAAGAAAAAGGTTATTAAGTACTGCCTTGGTGGTAGCGATGAACTCTGATGAGCCCGGCATTGAGTAAGTAAGTACAGAGTCCCAATCTGTGGTTCCCTTTTCCCATGAGGGAAAATGATGGAGTCAGATGAAGTGAAAGGGTGCTGAGACAAAGGATTCCAGGCAAGACTCAGAGTGGGTAGAGCAGTCTGCCGGCCAGAGAAAAAGAGAGGAGATATCTATAGAGTCCCCTGGGAACATTCCCCTGGATAGTCCACAGGGAAAATATTGGTACATTGGGCCAACAGTGATTGGACCAAAGGGAAAGAAAAATGTACATTTGGACAGAAAGAAAGCATTGTACCACCTTATGTATTCTGGCCAAAATATGGGGTAGTGGAGGCTTCGTACTAACCTCATCCTTCATGTTAATGAAAAGAAGCCGTTCTCTGAAGAGGAGTCTGATTATGCCATGCTTTTGCTGAAGGAAAGGGGGACCACTCTTTATCCTATAAAGATCAAAACCCCAGAGCCAGAGGCTAAATCTTTAGATGACTGGGATCTTTATTGAGCCTTCCCTCACCCTATGCTTCTCCTCCAGGGCAGGAACTGTTGGACCCTAAAGGCCTAATGGAACTAACCTGTGTTCCTCACAGGAAGCTGCAGGGGCAATCAGGGCCAACTGCTCAATCTGTGACAACCCACCAACAATTGAGGAAGGAGTCAGAACAATGTAAAAAAAGAAAGATATACTAAATTTTCCATTTCCAGGGGCTCCTGGGGAAAAAAGGTGAAAGAACATAGACCTATTAGGTCCCTATACATTCTGAGAAAAATACCTATTGGAACAGGGTAAATTGGTTATATACGTGGTCCAAACTTATGTCTATCCCAAATATCATCTTTATAGGGGAAGAAAGGGGAATGGTGAGGAGGGCTGCTATGAAAGAATGGGAGACGCAGCACCCATCCAGAAAAGGGGTAACAGCAGCAGAGCAAGAATTCCCCAACGTAGATCCCAATTGGAATAATAATAGTCAGGAAGACAGGGCACAAATGAGAGATCTTTAAGGCTTGACTATACAGGGGGTAAAATTGGCTGTACCCAAATCTCAGAACTTAAAGCCTTAGAGATAGATCAAGAAAAAGACAGCTTAAACTATCCAGTAATTTTTAGTATTAAAAGGGACTTGAGGAAGCTATTCAGAGTTACTGATGTTCTAGTAATTTTCTAGTTTTGTCTCTTTAGTGCAATAGAACTATTTCAAAGTGGTATGTGATCACTTGATGCAGAGTCTAGGTCTCTCTATAATAAATCCCTTTACCAAATGCAGGAGTTGCAGACTTGCTACTGGTATGAGTGAAGCAAATGGGTGAATAAGACTATCTTCATGTGGGAGCATTTTCCTGTGGGAGTTCAGTGTTGATGAAAGTGTTAGTGCAGGAATTGGACTGCTAGGAAGGTTATGGTGTCTCCTTACAGGACCTGCCAACTACTGAGCAATAATATTGTCATTATTTGAGATGGCAGAAAAGAACCCTATTTTTTTAAATCTATTTGGGCAATAGCTGAGCCAAGGAGAGGTTGGATGATTAAAACAGACACAATGGATTCTTGATTAAACTGAAAACTTCATTTGGGAACCAAAAAAAATAAAAAAACCTTTAAATAATCTCATGGACCTTGGCCACATATTTTGTGCATCTTTTCCAGCAAAATCTTGTTGGGTATTATGTATTTTTTTTTATGAATGAACTTAAACAAAACTCCCTCTCCTTACCTGCAAAAGTTGAGGGACCAGGCAAGGAAATATTCAGGGATGGACCCTGATAGTCCTGTGACCCAAGGATGAAAAAGGGGTCTTGGGCTGACATTCAGAAAAAGATCCAAAAAATAGATGGGTGGAGGAATAAACCATTAGGAGAGTTATTGATAGAGTCTCAAAGTATATTTTAGTTGTGATGTTCTACTGTATTCAACTTTACTGGTGATGGCAGACTTTGAGACCCAATCGGGCTCCTTTCTTTGCTTCCACATTTTCTTTTAGATGCAGAATCACCTGTTCTTTCTTTGGCACAGATGTGGGCTTTCATTTGATCAACCACATGGTCAAGAAGGGATTATACATAAAGCAGGGAGGAGACAGGCAGAAGTGAGATGATAGAGAAATGGTCTGGGCCAAAGGGAATAAAGGAGTGAGGAGGGAATAGGACTCAACATGATGTTGTCACTGAGGGAAACCTGGCCATTTCAAAAGAGAATGCCTGAGTTTAAAGAAAGAAGATCAGGTGATACCACAATGAATTTTAAGAACTAAGGTGGTCAGAGCCTTCACATCTCAAAAGCCCACCAGGAGACTTTGGTAAATCTAAAGGTGAGCCCATATCAGAGAGAAATGACATTTTTGGTGGAACTGGGGAAGCTCAATCTTCTGTGACCCATATGCCAAAGGGGATTAGATTCTCCAGTAGCTCCCTCACAGTTTGGGGATTAAAGGGGAAAGATTTAAAGTCTCCTTTTTCAAGCCTACTAATATGGGTTTAGGAAGATAACCAAACTATAAATCCCCTGCTGTACATTCCAGAAGACTGGAATAACTTGTTGGAAAGGGACCTGATAATACCCATGGGACAGGCTGATGGGTTGAGACTACTACATAGAAAGCCAGTGAGAATGTTGTGGTATCTGTCTAAAAAGAGGCACTGCTATTTAGCACTGGGAGGGACAGGGAAGGGATACATTGGAGGAAAAATGGCTTCAGGGGCTGTATTAGTTAGGGTTCTCTAGAGAAACACACTCAACAGGGAACACTCACAAATACAAAATTTATAAAATTGTCTCACGTGACTGCGAGAATGCAGAGTGCAAAATCTGCAGGGCAGGCTGTGAAGCCAACAGTTCCGATGGAGGGTCTGGACAACTTCGACAGGAGATGTTCACCAGCAAAAGCAGGAAGAAAACCTGTCTCTTCTGAATCCTCCTTAAAAGGCTTCCAGTGATTAGATTGAGCATCACACATTGCAGAAGACACTTTCATTGGCTGATTACAAATGGAATCAGCTGTGGATGCAGCTGGCATGATCATGATCTAATGCTATGAAATGTCCTCATTGCAACAGACAGGCCAGCACTTGCCCAACCAGACAAACAGGTACCACCACGTGGCCAAGTTGACCCATGAAGCTGACCATGACAGTCCACCCCTTGTCAATGTGGCAGCTATATATATCACCTTAAACCATACTTAATTTCTAAATAAAAACGCTAAAACACACATTTTTTTTCTTTCACCTAATAATACTCAACTGTTCTGCATATAACTGGAAACATATTAACTCTCTCCAGAATAGGGTGCAAGTCCTTGGGTAATATTCATTCTTAAACTTGATATCTTACAAATTAAATAGTATGACAGGAACAAAACAGCATCACAGTCCTCATTTCTGTAACTGATCATGTGGTCATAGTTCATATTTATCACTACCTTCTTCCACTACCCATTCCATGTTCCCTTTACCCTTAGCAAGCACTTCAGCTGGCTGTGGTTCTTTGCCTGGTGGTATGACCCAAACCTTCATTCCTGAAGTTTCAGAGCCATTGGTAGTCCTGCCTGGATTGGGTTGTTGCAGTTTTCCATTGATTTTAATCACAGGGCATGGTAGTACTAAAAGACACCCTAGAGGATGTCCTATATTCCAAGAAAACTCTTCTTTACCTCCATTGTGTAGTTGCAGTCCCATATCCCCATGATAGTCAGGGTCAATCACCCCAGACATTAATGCAATCTCCTTCCTGGCTTGTTGATCCAGAGGCATGAATAACCCAAAGTGACCAGGTGGCAGTCTTAGATTCCAGTTCAATGGAATCATTGTTGTTTCTCCTGGTGGAAGCACTTCCTCTTTTGGAACTAAAATCTGTAGACCAGCAGAGCTCAGGGTCACAGGGACAGGAAGCAAAAATTTTCCTAGTGGATCACTAAGGGTAATAGTGAGTGGTGACACTCCCATTTCCACCCCTTGGTTCCTGGGCCCATGGATCCTGACTATGGGGGAAACAGCACCATACAGCAGACTCTGATTCAGAGCATATACAGCTTCCTGGAGAACATTATCCCAGCCTTTCAAGGTATTGCCACCTAGTTGGCACAATAATTGAGTTTTCAAAAGGCCATTTAATTGTTCTATCAATCCAACTGCTGCTGGATGATGGGGGATATGGTTAGACCAGAGAATTCCATGAGCAGGTGCCCATTCCACACCTCATTTGCTGTGAAGTGTGTTCCTTGATCAGAAACAATGCTATGTGGAATACCATGATGATAGATATGGCATTCTGTAAGCCCACAGATGGTAGTTTTGGCAGAAGCATTGTGTGCAGGAAAAGCGAACCCATATCCAGAGTATGTGACTATTCCAGTTAGAACACATCGCTGCCCCTTCCATGAAGGGAGTGGTCCAATGTAATCAACCTGTCACTATGTAGCTGGCTGGTCAACTCAGGTAATGGTGCCATATCGGGGGCTGAGTGTGGGTCTCTGCTACTGGCAGATTGGGCACTCAGCAGTGACTGTAGCCAGGTCAGCCTTGGTGAGTGGAAGTCCATGTTGCAGAGCCCATACATAACCTCCATCCCTACCACCATGACCACCTTGTTCATGAGCCCATTGGGCAATGACAGGAGTTGCTGGGGAAAGAGGCTGACTGGTTTCCAAAGATTGGATCATCTTCTCCACCTGATTATTAAAACCTTCCCCTGCTGAAGTCACACTCTGGTGCACATTCACATGGGACATAAATATATTCATGTTTTTAGCCCACTCAGAAAGGTCTATCCACATACTTCTTCCCAGACCTCTTTGTTACCAATTTTCCAATTATGGTCTTTCCAAGTCTCTGACCATCCAGCCGGACCATTAGCAACAGCCCATCAGTCAGTATACAAACGCACCTCTGGCCAGTTGTCCTTCTAAGCAAAATGAACAACCAGGTGCACTGCTCGAAGGTCTGCCCACTTGGAGGATTTCCCCTCACCACTTTCCTTCGAAGACACACCAAAAAAGGGTTGTAGTCCTGCAGTTGTCCACTTTCGGATGGTACCTGCATGTCGTGCTGAACCATCTGCAAGCCAGGCCTGAGTTTTTTCTTCCTCAGTCAGTTCACTGTGAGAAATGCCCCACGAGGCCATACCTCTGGTTTGAGAAAGAGAAGGTAATGTGGCAGTAGTGGAGACCATAAGCATTGGGGCCACTTCTTCATGTAACTTACTTGTGCCACCAGGACCTGCTCTGGCCCTATCTCACATATACCATTTCCATTTTACAATACAGTGCTGCTGTACACACCAACTTTATGGCTTGGTAGGTCAGACAACACCCAGCTCATGATAGCACCTCAGGTCTCATGGTAACTTGGTGGCCCATGGTTAAGCATTTAGTTCTATTAAGGCCCAGTAGTAAACCAAAAGCTGTTTCTCAAAAGGAGAGTAGTTATCTGCAGCAGATGGTAAGGCTTTGCTCCAAAATCCTAAGGGCCTGCATTGTGATTCTCCTATAGGAGACAGTCAAAGGCTCCAGACAACATCCCTACTTGCCACTGACACTTCCAGCTCCATTGGATCTGCTGGATCATATGGCCCAAGTGGCAGAGCGGCTTGTACAGCAGCCTGGACCTGTTGCAGAGCCTCCTCTTGTTCAGGTTCCCACTCAAAATTAGAAGCTTTTCTGGTCACTTGATAAATGGACCAGAGTAGCACACCCAAATGAGAAATATGTTGTTGCCAAAATCCAAAAAGACCAACTAGGCATTGTGCCTCTTTTTTGGCTGTAGGAGGGGCCAGATGCAGCAACTTATCCTTCACCTTAGAAGGAATATCTCAACATGCAGCACACCTCTGGGCATCTAGAAAAATACAGGCCCCTGTATTTTTGTTGGATTTATTACCCATCCTCTGACACAAATGCCTTACCAATAAGTCTAGAGTAGTTGCTACTTCTTGCTCACTAGGTCCAATCAACATGATATCATCAATATAATGGAGCAGTGTGATGTCTTATAGGAGGGAGAAACAATCAAGGTCCCTGAAGGCAAGATTGTGACATAGGACTAGAAAGTTGATATACCCCTGAGGTAGGATGGTGAAAGTATATTGCTGACCTTGCCAGCTGAAAGCAAACTGTTTCTGGTGGTCCTTACTAACAGCTATTGAGAAAAAACATTTGCCAGATCAATAGCTGCATACCAGGTACCAGGTATCGATTCGCTCAAGCAATGATGCCATATCTGGAACAGCAGCAGCAATTGGAGTTACCACCTGACTGGGCTTATAATAATCCACTGTCATCCTCCAGGATGCATCTGTTTTCTGCACAAGCCAAATCGGAGAGTTGAATGACAATGTGGTAGGAATCAGCACCCCTGCATCCTTCAAGTCCTTAAGAGTGGTATTAATCTCTGCAATCCCACCAGGAAGCTGGTATTGCTTCTGATTTACTATTTTGCTTGGTAGGGGCAGTTCTAGTGGCTTCCACTTGGCCTTTCCCACCATAATAGCCCTCACTGCACAAGTTAGAGAGCCAATGTGGGGATTCTGCCAGTTGCTCAGTATGTCTATACCAATTATTCATTCTGGAACTGGGGAAATAACTACAGAATGGGTCCGGGGGCCCACTGGACCCACTGTGAGATGGACCTGAGCTAAAACTCCATTGATCTCCCGGCCTCCACAAGCCCCCACACTGACTAGTGGACCAGGGTGACATTTTGGGTCCCCTGAAATTAATGTCACTTCTGAACCAGTGTCTAATAATCCCCAAAATACCTGATCATTTCCTTTTCCCCAATGCACAGTTATCCTGGTAAAAGGCTGTCAGTCTCCTTGGGGAAGGCTTGGAGGAAGATTAACAGTATAAATTTGTGGCAGTGTAATAGGGTTCTCCTCCAAAGGGACCTGGCCTCCCCTTCATCCAAGGGGCTCTGGAACTGTAAGCTGTCTCAAGTCTGGAAATTGATTAATGGGCCATGACTCTGTGAGTTTTGTAATTCAGGTTAGACTTCTGTTCACTTGACCTAGAACTCTTTTGTTTATACAGCTTGAACAAGAATTTAGTAGACTGCTCTTCTATTGTATTTCTAGGTACCCCATGATTTACTACTCAATGCCACAAATCTCTGCGAGTCATATAATTTTCCTGCTTTGAGTTTGCTGTCTATTATAATAGCCATGTCTACCCTGTCTTTGGTAATTAAGTGCTGCCACCTAGCTTCTGCCAACTGAGGATCCCATCATCCCCATTGTGTTTAAGGATTCCAGCTCAGTGACAGCAGTTCCTACAGTAATATCTGACCTACAGAGAAGTGCAACTACAGAGCTCTTCAGGGATGATGGCACTAGTCTCACAAATTTATTTCTCACTGTTCTGGTAAAAGGTGCATCCTCCGAACATTCCTGGGGTGTAAGAGAGCAGTCTTTCCCTGATGAATTCACACTAACCTTCCAATCTCTCTAAGCCTCTGGATCCCTTCATGTACATTATACCAGGGCAGTTCTGGCATTTCAACCTCAGGTAATGTTTGCCACCTTTTGATCCATGTTTCAACCAGCCATCCAAACAAACTGTTAACACCTTTTTTAACCCCTCAAGCTATAAAGTTGAACACAGAATCTCTGTTTAGTGGGCCCATATCAATAAATTCAGTCTGATCCAGCCTTATATTCCTCCTACCATTATCCCACACCCTTAAAATCCATTGTGACACATATTTCCCTGATTTCTGTCTATATAAATTGGAAAACTCACACATTTCTTTTGGAGTATAACATACCTCCTCATGTGTGATACTTTGTACCTCACCTTTAGGGGTCTGTTGGGACTTTAGTCTAGTTATAGGTCTGGAAAAAATGAGGGGTGGTGGGGGTGGGTCATGAAAAATTTAGAAATATCTTCCAAGCCATTTGCTTCAAGGCATTCATTTGCAGTTTTATCTGGTGAAATAGGATTAATCATTCTAGGGCTAATCCCTTCAGGAGGAGGTTGGGTGGCCAACTCCTCAAGGCAGGCTGGAGGTGGGGCAGCTGTGTCCTCAGGGCAGACTATTGCAGGGTTATCTAGAGAAGACTCAGCATGACCTAGGGTGTCAACCTCCATCCTCCATCCTAACATCATTATTAATCCATATGTCACCATCCCATTTTAAGGGTCCCACTCCTTTCCAATCAATATCCTCACTTTAATGGCAGGCACCATGCAACACTGAGATTTTAGTTTACATTGTAAAGTTGATACTCTAACAATAAGATTCTGAGTCTGATTTTGAGAGATCTCAAGTCTATGGCTACAGGATAAGATTTTCCTTCAGGATACTCATAGAAGCTTCTACATCTGTCAGATGGCACATAAGCTTCTCGTTTGAAGTCTTAAGCCCATCTCTTTCACACCTTAATGTAGCCAGTGTATCTTATAACAACCAGCCAACATCTCTATACCTCTTATTTCCACAAAACTCTGTAAAGGTGTCAAAAACATTATCCCCCAGAGCCTGGCTTCATACAAGTTTGAGTCCAGTCAGAGTAGAAAACCATTCATAAAAACCCATTTTTAAGATTCTGTTTCTTAAGAACCACTCCTGGTACCAAGATGTATTAGTTAGGGTTCTCCAGGGAAACAGAATCAACAGGAAACACTCACAAATATAAAATTTATAAAAGTGTCTCATGTGATCGTGGGAATGCAGAATCAAAAATCCACATGGCAGGTTGTGAAGCCGACGATTCTGATGGAGGGTCTGGATGAACTCCACAGGAGAGTTTTACCAGTCAAAGCAGGAAGAAAACCTGTCTCTTCTGAATCCTCCTTAGAGGCTTCCTTTTAAACATCACTCATTGCAGAAGACACTCCCCTTGGCTGATTACAAATGGAATCAGCTATGGATGCAGCCCATGTGATTATGATCTAATTCTATGAAATGCCCTCGTTGCAACAGACAGACCAGCACTTGCCCAACCAGACAAACAGGTACCACCACTTGGCCAAGTTGACACATGAACCTAAACATGCAGGGGCAGAATTATGGAGGTTGGGGTCTGAACTCAGGACATCTTGGGCCAGGAGATCAGACCTACCCAAGCACTCGGAGAGGATGAGTTTTCCCCCAAAGGCAGAAGATGGGCCTTCCACCTTGGGGTGGAGGAGTGGTGCTGCTCCAGGTCTTGGAGTGGGTTGAGCACATTCCTTGGGGATTGGGGGAGATTATCCATCAAGTGGAGGAGGTGGGTGTGTGCCCTGAACATGGCATAAGACCTGGGTACAGCCCAATGCTTGGAGTTGAGAGGGGTGTGATCTCCCGAGTGTTCCCCAGGGTTGCATTTGGAGAAAGGCAGGCCACTGCATAGGCCATTGGGACTGCCATGTTCTAAAGGCCTGAAAATAAATTACTCTTAGACTTTTAAATCTAATGGAGTTTTCCCCACAAGTTTTCAAAACTGCTTGGGTCTGGTGACTCCTGTGTTCAATTTCAAATTTCTCCTTATGGAAATGGAGTGTATCCTATGACTGCCCCTCCTTTGTATGTTGGCAGCAAATAACTTAATCTGAGTTTTACAGGTCCAGAGTCAGAGGAGAATGTTGCCTTAGGACAGAGCATTCCAGTAGCTGACTTTACAAAGGGCCTCTTCCTTAAGAAGTATGTACTGGCTTTGTCCTCTACTCTGTCATTCCTCAGTTACCTTGGCTTCCTGGCCCAGACCCACCTCTTTAATTTGCTTCCCATCAACACCAACCCAGCAGTTGGGGCCTTATCAAATTGTGGAAAGAGTTCAAAGTCCAACTGGCCTGGGAAGGATGTTGACAACTGAAACAGCCATCTGGATAGCAGAGAAAGGCTGTACTCACTACACCTGAGGCAAAGGACCAACACCAGAGCTGGACTATAAGTAGCCAGCAATGCAGTCTGATTCCTGGGGAATAACTCCAACTTCAGACCCTTTAAAAATTATGCTAAAGAGACAATCATTGGGAGGGTAGAAGGGGGGGTTGGATTTTGGATTTTAATCTAACATAGTTAATAGTGACCCTGGCCAAAGGAGAGTTTTACCCAAGGAAGACAGATGAGGGATCTGAGGCCCAATTTCCAAATTGGGGATGCAGTAAGTCCCGTCAAATTGGTGATGAATGTAACTGAAGGCTTAATGCCCAAACTGTACAGTATGATGAAAGTCAAACTTAGCAAACTCACCAGGAAGGAGATGAGACAAAGGACTTCAGGTAAAGGCTTTATTTTCAAGAAAAATAAAACAGAGCTGCCCAAACAGCACTTCAAGAGAAATAGAAAAATGGCTGCCCCAAGGTGGTGGGGGGATAGGTTTTTAAAGCTTAGGGATAGGGAGGTGGGGGGCAAGGGTTAGGCAGCCTCTATTGGCTAGTTTTCAGAAATAGGGCTAAGTTTGGAGTTGGCAGGTTTCCATTTACCAACATTGGTAAAGTTTAAAATTTAAACACTGCCCTAGGCATGCAAGTTTATAAATGCTGGACAGTGTATAGTAAGTAAGGGAAGTTTATAGAAGAATACATCTGCTAAAGAGTGGAGACTGAGTAATGGGAAGGTATTGGAAGAGGGAAGCTGATGGAGGGTGAAGGAGATGCCAGGATGAGGCAGTTTGCAGTAATGAAGACTTTCTAAAATATTTGTAGGGTAGGTTACATCCTGTGGGGGAAAGAGGTCCTGTCCTCCAGGCATAACATTTGATGTTTGGCAAGTAATAGACTGTAAAGGCTTAATGAATCAACAGCAATCGAGTGGAGAAAGCAAGTACTTGTGTCCAGAACCAGTAGGGGAGTGTTACAGGTGAGCCTCTCCTTGCCCCTCATGGGATGATATATATAATGGACCTCCCAATTTCAAGAATGGACCATGAATATGGGATCAATTTTACAGACCCAAAGGCAGTGTAACCTGGTGGTGATAACCATCAAGAAAGCAGACAAACATCTAGCAGGGGGTGGCCGCGGAGATGCAGCAGTAGTTGAATAATGGAATGGGGGCATACCTCACTGAAAAAGACTGTATAGGAAGATTCAAGATACAAGTTCTGTCCCTGACACCAATAATGTCCTCTCTAGTTAACTATTCTATAACACCTAAGGACATTTCAGCTAAAGGTTAGATCCCCAGTACAGAACGACCCCAAAGTTGTCAGGGTAGACAGAACAGAAACTTTGGAGAAATAGGAATAGGATTCAGAGGTACAAGTGCCCAGGTGGAATGGATCAAATATACAGTCCAGAGTCTAGACAAAAGCAGCTGTTATGCTTACACAACAGGTTGACCCACTGCTCTTGTCATGCCCTTTCTGATGGGTATGGAGGAAACCAAAAAGGAGTTCAAATACATGGTACTCTTTTTTCAGAATACTACTCCTGGTGAATATTGTCGTATGCTGTCCTCCCTTTTCCCCCCAGTCAGGGGCAGAAAAGTCAAGGCTATACCAGCTTCATGCCTCAGTCCAGGAAACCACTCTTCCTGTCTCTCTAGATGGGAAGAAGGGCTCCAGGACCTTGTATACCCAAGCATAAGATGTGACTAAGGACACTACGGGAAATTTCTCCAATTTAACCATTTAACCATACCCTAAGCAAGCCTTTGGTGGTATTGTGAAAAGGGCATCCTCCAACTCATATTACCTAAGAAGTGGAAGGGGACCTATGCTCTGGTCCAATTGGCCATCCCATTCACACTGGCATTTGAAAGGAAGAAGGAAGTTCTAATCCAAGGAAAAAAAGAAAAGAAGCTTATTTGGTTCCTTTAATGATAGGGATGCCAAGGGGAATCCTGGCTGAGTTAAGGCTAGGAATTAAATAGCTGCAGGATTTGAGGTATCCTTATTCTGGTGGATAAGATTTATCAGTTACCCTAGGATGCAGTTAAGGGAGTGGCAGAACAGTTGGATGCTACTAGCTGCATGACATGGGAGAATAGGATGGCCCTAGACATGATGCTAACTGAAAAGGAAGGCATTTGTGTTATGGTTAGGGTAGTTGCTGTACCTTTATACCCAATAATAAAGCCCCAGATGGAGCTGTCACCAAAGCAAATTAAAAAAAAAAGATTTAGAGAGGGAAGGGGACAGGCAAATAGACTTTACATTAATTCTGAAAGCCACTGGAAACTTCAAGTATTTGCTACTATTTGTGGACACTTTTACTAGATGGTTAAAAGTTTTTTTTCCCTTTGTTAGAATAAAAAGGCACAAGGAGTTGTGAAATGATTGCTATGAGAAATTATTCCTAAATTTG
>PVIY010044066.1:0-19956 GCA_004026745.1 Myrmecophaga tridactyla
CTTTACCTAGATTCTAGTCCTTTCTTTACCAAGAAATAACAATTAACTGTACCTGTAGACTAGTTGCTCTACCTCTTGCTCTCAGTTTCCATATCACTAGAAGGAATGAAAGAATTAGATGAGCTAACCTCTCAGGCCTTTGTCTGCTCCAAAATTCTATGATTTTTAAAGCCTTGAAAAACTTTGAAATTTTACCTAGGACCTAATGGTAGAAACTTCAAGCTGCTTAACATGTGATAATAACTTATCAAATGTAGACATAGTTGTTTGTTGCTTGTAGTGCCTTTTCCATAACTTCATCTCTTGACATAATATATCAAGACTTTAAATTAGAGTATCTTATATACTACTTCAACTGAGAAACTACAAAGATGTTTATAATTTCCTCATCCTGTCTTCACCATCAGGCTGGTGGTAGCTGGATTTGTATTCTCACCTTTCTCTTGTAAATGATGAGTTGATTTGTTATATTTCAAGTCCATGTACTTAAAATAGGGGCCATGTTTTAGAAATGCATTCAGAAGGAGAACAGTGGAAGTTGATTAGGAAACATTCTGATTAACCAAGTGGGATGTCTGGTTTGTTTTTCTTACTTTCAGTATTTTAACTAACAGTCTCTTATCTACACCTCTCTAAGGAATTTGCAAAAGAGCAAGATTGACTTTGCAATATATAAATGAAGCTGTGCTATGTTGAAAATTGCTAATGACTCTCTTCATATATATATATATATATATATATATGAAAAGCTTGCGATGTCTTAAAGAAGAAGAAAAATAAGTAGAAGAATAGAGCCTTGGAGACCACAGTGATAGATCTGAGGGGTGATTGAATCTTAAATACTATACATATTCCTTTCCCACTAAGGGATTCTTGTAGGATAACTGTATTTTTCATCTCTAATCACTGGTGCTACATGTCAGTATCTTTTATTTCTTTCCCATTTTGAGTGACATAGTGTGATATGTCTAATGACAACTAGAACAAATTCTGGTAATGAGGTCACCTTGGGCCTATATTACTGTCTGACTGCTGTTTTCCATAGAAATTATTTGTGAAAGCAGACCACGTGCTCAGAATAACTTCTTCTACCTAAGTGTGGGTGACGACAGGCAGATATGTTAAAACTTGCAATACAGAAGTGACTCACTTTGGCCTCACTCTGATTTGGAACCGTAAATTGGTCTGTAATGAGACAGCTTCTGCTTTCATCACAAGGAAAGTGTGATTGGTTGTGATTAAGTTATTTAGTTCCCTTTATAAGCAAGCTTTTTTATACAGAATAACTGGGTGGCTTAAAAGTAAATAGAGGCTCCAGAAAATCTTATTGTATTATTTTGAAAAATAGGTTTTTAGTGAGCACATACCATGTTCCCAAAATTGTGCAAAGGATTGTTATAGATTAAAATTGTCAGAAGAGGTTTCTGGAACAAATGGGAGTTGGGTAGACCTTAATAAATAGATAGAATTTGGATATTTGAAAAGAAGTATGAAGGATTCCATCAAGGAAAAATAGCGAAGGTAAGAAAGGGAGGCAAAAATGAGCTTGGAATATGTGGGAGAGTATAGCAGATGTGAGAGTCCTCGACATAGAAAGACCTGGAAGGTTTGAGTAGAAGGGAAGTGGAAAATGAGGTTGAATAGTTTAGGTCTAACCCCGTTATGGTGAGTCATAAAACAAAATGTATGCATTTGAACTTGCCATGTTATGCCATTAGGAGCCATCATGAGCTCATGAGTAGGAAAGACATTAAAACTCACTAGTGGACAAGAGTGGGGCCACTCTAAGGCTCAGGAAGACTTTCATGAGGAGAAAGCTGGAATCACTGAGAAGTATTTAAGGAGTACTTGGGAACCTCAACCAGTTGCTTTTAAACAGATTTTTTTTTCATCCCTTTTATTTTTTATTTTTTTAGAAACATAACAAACACAAACATTCTTAACATATGATCATTTGTTCTATGTATATAATCAGTAATTCACAATATCATCATATGGTTGTATATTCATCATCATGATCATTTCTTAGAACATTTGCATCAATTCAGAAAAAGAAATAAAAAGAAAACAGAAAAAAATTCATACATATGATACCCCTTACTCCTCCCTTTCATTGATCACTAGCATTTCAGTCTACTAAATTTATTTTACATTGTTCCCCCTATTATTTGTTTTTATTCATATGTGAAACAGATTTTTGAATAGTTGTTTTTTTTAATGTTTTTTATTGTCAAATATAACATATGTACAAAGAAAAGAAAAAAAAGCAATGATTTTCAAAGTACACTTCAATAAGTAGATACAGACAGATTTCAGTGTTTGTTATGGGTTACCATTCCGCTATTTTAGATTTTTCCTTCTAGCTACTCCAAAACATGAATAATTGTTTTTAAATAAAATAGTATGCTCCCTTTTTTTGCTGATGAGGAACTGGATTTAAAATCAGAAACTAAGGGACCTGTTCATAAAAAAAAAATCGGTAACAAAATGCCAGATTACATGGACAATTTTAAAGAGTCATTAGCGTTTTACAACATAGCACAGATTCATGATAAACTAACTAGAACAGGATGATCTCGATTTGGGTAGCGCTTAGAATAGTAGAGAATGTTTTTTGGTCAAGAGTCCTCATAAGTGGGAGATAGTCTTTTAGATGAAGTCACCATTAGCTGGGAAAAAAAACCTCCCAAAATAATGAGAAAATATGAGCTAAAAATAAAGAAACATTTGGTGCTTACAGCCCTATGCATAGATAAAACTTTACCTTTCCTTTTTTGTACTTGGCTTTTAAGCTATATTTTCTAATCTTTTAGAGCCCCACTGTGAGTCAGGAAAAAAATAACTCCTCTCGCTCTGAGAACTTGGCACCCTATTAATGTTATCCACGTGAGGCCACCAAAGACCCACTTTGTACTGTTGTTCCAGAGCCAGCACCAGAAAACTGTCCATGCGCCCAGAGCAGCTGCACTCTTTTCATGCACAGCCATATCATCACTTTTTTGTTTATGAACTTCATTATGTCCGGACAATTTCCAATATGACCATCCATCAATCTCATCACCAGGCCAGTAATCACATGAAGAATGAGTTAGTGCAGTGCTTAGATGGAATATTTCAGCCAGTGTTCTGCCATAAGACATACTTATATAAGTGGGCGTATGCACATGTTCACATATATACACACATGCACATGGACATGCATTCGTATACACACATACACTAAGCCTGCCCCTGTATACATCCTAAACAGCACAAAGTCTGGCTCATTCTAAACCATTCCAGGTCCAAGGCTCACTTGTGGGGGCTATGTTGATATGTATGACTGTAGGACCTTTTACTCTTTGGAAGGTAGGTGAATGGTTGAATGGACCATATCCTTTAAGAGAATGGTTTCAAACTTTGGCTGCATCAGAATTACCTGAGTGTTTATTAAAACTGTCTTCTCCCTCCTTCCCCTGATTTCTGATTCAGTAGGCTTTTGGATGGGGCCAAATAATTTTCATTTCTAACAAGTTCCCAGGTGATGCTGTTGGTCTAGGTACCATACTTGGACACACCCATTGCTTTACAAACCAATGAAAATGCCATGGTGATGCCAGATTAAAAGTACTCCATTAATGGTTATCTTTATGGAGGCTCTTTTTAATCCTTCGGGAAATATTCTGTATTACTTAGATAATGCTGTATAATAAATTACCCCAAATCTTGGCAATGAGTTGCTTAACACAATGAGCATTTATTATCTCACAGTTTCTGAGCTTCAGGCATCTCGCAGTGGCTTAGTTGGGCAGTTCTAACTCAGGACCACTCATAGTTTGTAGTCAAGCTATGGACAAGAGGCATCTGAAGGTTTGACTGGGGCGGATAGATCTGTTTCCTAGATGGCTTCGTCATACGGCAATTGCTGAAGGCATCAGTTTCTCACTACATGAACCTCTGCAGAGGGCTGCTTATGACATGGCAGCTGGCTTCCTTGGGAGCAAGTGATCGAGAGAGAAAGAGAGCTAGCAGGAAGTTGGATTGACTTTAATGACCGAGTTTCTTCTATTTTATTCTATTCGTGAGATGCTAGTCATCAAGTCTAGCCTATACTCAAGAGGAGGAGAATTAGATTCTACTTCTTGAAGGGAGTATCAAAGAATTTGTTGAGATTGTCAAACCACCACATGTACCAGTGATAATTTAAGGGACGAGAAAGCTAATGTAGTCTCTGGTGTCAGCCTGCCAGGGTTAAGATCCTGGCTCTTCCACTTATTAACCAAGTATCCTTGGACAGCTTGACTCAGTTCCCCATCTGTAAAATGCAGGTTGTAATAGTACATACCTCATAGCATAAGATTTTTATAAGAGTGAAACAAGATAATATATATAAGAACTTAGAACAATGACTAGTACATTGTGGATACTCAATGAAACAGTGTTGCTATTACTACTCTTACTGTTATTGTTATTATTATTATAGCCACTGCTATGTGAAGAGTGTTTTCTCTGGGATGTTGAAGGCTCTAGAGATGTGTTTTTTTCCACAGAAAACCATGGAAGTAAAGAGAATACTTTCTAAGCTTTACCTCATAATTAACATGTCTTTCTTTGGGGAATGTCTGTCCCTGCTAATTTAAGCAATGTTTTTTCACCTCCTCCCAGTATTGTGAGCATTATTTATTTTCTTTTTCTCTTATTCTTTCAAATGACATTCATTAGCTACCTACTAGACCCTGGGTTCTGTAGTAGGTTGCGAATTTGCAGAAACTAAGAAATGGTCTCTTCTACCCAGGGAATAATAGGTGATTGATGAGGGAGAGAAACATAAACAACTGTGATGTGAGTGCCCCATGGAACTAACGGAAGAGCAAATCCAAGCAAACTGGTTCCTAATCTGGCTCTACCAACGCTATAGCTGAGTAAAGTTGAGCAGGTTACTACACTTCCCTCAGGTTCACTTTCCTGTTTGCTGTGGTAGAGATGAAATGTCCAGCTTCACAGAGTCAGGGATGGTGTTGCAGAGCCCACTACCCAGTGCCAGGCACACATCTGTCTGTGGCAGTGGTGCTTCTGTGGAAGTGTGTACGATACGCTTGGTAATCTTGAATTACCAAGAGGGGTCAGGAAAGACTTCATCGGGAATGGTACATTTGGGCCACACTTTGAGAGAGAAATAGGAGGGAAGAGCAAGAAAGCCCTGCTTTAAAGAAGGAAACAAAGTATGTAGCCCCTGAGGGACTTTGGGGAAGTGGGAGAATGCTCTACTATCTTAAAAGCATCACTCCTTAAAACTATGTAAGGGGGCGGGCCAAGGTGGCTCAGCAGGCAGGAATGCTTGCCTGCAATGCTGGAGGACCTGGGTTCAATTCCTGGTGCCTGCCCATGTGAAAAAAATAAATAAACTGTATAAGGTATGATCAGCTGCTTACCTCTGAGAAAAAATTTAGTTCTGCTTTCTGTTTTCATTGGATTTGTTAAAGATACCAAAATTAAGACCTTTCTATGATATTTTCACCGTGTTTGGCTTTAGGCATGAATGACTAGACTAACTTAATAGAAACTGAAGGCAAATTTTAGCTAGAAAGCTTTCTAAACAGTAAAAGACTTATAGCACTGGTGAGCAATTTCCCTAATGGTCTACAAGTTTTCTTTATTTAGAAAGAATGTAAAGTCATAATATTTTGATATATCTTATCTGGTAGGAGAGGATTGGCTCTTGAAAAGAAAGGTCAAGAAAAATGTGATAAATATAACAAGTTGCATACATAGTGTGCACCTGACATTGAGGGCTGTTGTACTATGCGGGAGAACCATTTTCCAACTTGAGCTGTTTAAGTAGCAATAAAAGTAAAGTTTTCAAAGCCCTTCATCAGTAAAAGACACATCTTTTACCAAACAGGGAAATTTGACTACTGATTTCAGTCATTCCAAGAAGCCATCATGCATAAGTGCATCTAATCAGCTCCTTTTATTCTAATTAATAATAAAAATTCAGATCTGTCTGACCTACCATTGACCTCTTTTTTTTTTTTAACTTATTTAGAATTTAATCTGTGAATGTTCATTTGAAACACAGTGGAGTTGGGGATCTGATTTTGCTATGTTTCCATTAGTATGCCCAGAGCCCCAGGCCACGCCACTCCTGCCCTCGGTGAATCCTGTTGGTTTTCCTCAATATATCCTGAGTATATCCTGAGTCCTCTTCTTCCCACCTTCTAAGCCTCCATTTTCCAACTCCTTGGTCACCTCTCTTTGCCTAAGCTGCCATCAGTGTTTGCCAGGTCTCAATCCGTTTCCACTCTTGGGGAATAGATTTTCAAGGGTGGGGTCAAGGCTGTGCCCTTAAATGTTGGTCCCCTGCCAGGAATACCCTCTTCCCCCTTTTCTGTCACCCTGCCCTTGGACCTGTCTAGCCCCTACTCAACCTTCAACACTCTGCTTTATGATTTAATAATATTGGCATTCCCAGTACCTAAGGCACACAGTGGGTACCCAGAGGATATTTGAAAGAAGCAGCATTAAAAATCAAAAGGCAAATACAGATGAAAAAGACATTAAATGTTTAGATTCTTTGGGACTTGGAAATTGATTTTCCTTATTTTATGGATAAGGAAAAGCAGAAAATGAGGGAACTAACATCTACCACTGATTTATGCCTGCCACAATCCTATGTGATTGTGTTTATCATCTTATCAAACATGTAGCATACATATCATCAGTCCCACTTCACAGATGAGAAAGCAAACTTATAATTTAAGTAACTTGATCAAATAGGTGTAAAATGAAATGGGCCTTCTCATGCAGGGCTTATGAGAATATGTATTGGTATGATATCGTGAGAAAGTAATTTGGCATCAAGAGGACTCCAAAGTTTCATACTTGGGTGACTGAAAGAATGTGGCAGTAACTTGAATCCACAGTATAAGGAAGTCAGAATATGGTTTTGAGAGGAAGATGATTTTAAGCATATTGAGTTAAAGTACAAGTAGGATGGTCAGGGGTTGATGGCTAATTCATGATCAGAAATTGCAAGTTTGAAACTCAGAAGAGAATTTGGGGATAGAGAAATGGATAAGGAATACATGCACCTAGAGTTGGTCATTGGAATCAAGGAGATGGGTGAGAGCATATGAATAATAGTATAGTGCAGGAATAAGAAGGCTGTGGGGGTAGATCTTATAGGAGGCAAGGTCAAGAGCATAGGAGGAAGAAGAGGAGTGAAGCAAAAGGGACTAAAAAGTAGTGTTTTGAAAAGTCGGAGGAGCGCTGGGATAGACCAGCATCTAACCACTCCAGGGCAGAGAGAAGTTCAAGGTTGGGGTCAAGGCCATGCTCTTAAATCTTGGTTCCCTGCCAGGAACATCCTCTTCCCCTTCTTCTGTCACCCCGCCCTTGGACCTGGCTAGCCCCTACTCATCCTTCAGTGCTCTGCTTACAGGTTATCTTTATCAGGAATGCTTCCAAACTAATGTGAGTTCCCATGTACCCTGGATTTTTCTCTATCATGCTTCTCTGTTCACTCCTCTTTTCTTCCGCTGCACCCAACTCAGTGTTCTTGGCACTTACCTAAGAAATTGAATGAATGCGTGAGGAAATAAGTGAATATATAACTTTTTCCAGACTTCGTTGGTGCTTATTTGTGAGTCACAAAGTGGTCTCTCCCAGACTCCCTGTCTCCTGCTCATGCTCCCCTCTCAGGATGCTCATCTGTCGTCAAACGCAGTGGAGGCCCACTGCCAACCTGGACATCAGTTATTTCATTTCTTGGAATCACAGTTTCTAGTGACTTTCCTCTTCCTGGCTGGCTGGAATGTCTCTCATCATCAAGCATTTAGATATGTCCACAAAACTAGATAGGCCCCATCTCAGTCTTCTACCTTCCTCATTTTTTCCCATTCCATTGCCTAACAGGGTCTGAGATCATACTCAAACTAAATCTCTGATAACTGAGACCAGAAATGTCCAAAACAAGAGATGAAAAAAATATATATATTCCTCTCCTATTAGTGTCAAGATAACATACTGTTGGGAGACCACCTGTAGTTCTCTCTGCTAATTAAAGTCTTTATTCTTAATACTTCACTCTATTTTTATCTTCCAAAAATGGATTCCTTAACTCCTAAATTAGGCCAGCTATATAATCAGAGAGATCCGTCCTTCAAAGATAACTTAGGGAATTGCAAACAGATAAGAAACCCACCATTTGACATGCAGGACTTTCGTCTGAGAGCTCTGACCAGCTAGAGGGCCTGGGGGACAGACAGTGCCTTGTCTGTTCTATCTGCAAAGGACCCTGCATGAAGCATTCGGTAAATACTTACTAAGCTGAATTAACTCGCATTTATTTCTGGGTTGTTCAGAATGTTAACCAAGTTCTTCTCCTTTTCTTCCTCGGATGAATATCTGACCTAACAATATCTGTTCTAGCAATGCCCATGGACCACTCTGTGTCAAGGGTCTTCAGCTTGCTAATCAGCAGTGAAAGTCCTGGCAGCTTAGCACACTCATGGGGAACTGGGCCTCCGTGTCCTGTCTGTGCTAACAAACCCTCAGAAGTAAAAAGCAGTGGTCAGAGAGATCTCATTATAAATGTGTTGTTCAGTATTTATTCTAAAAGAAAAGCCCACCAAAGGCTCTTAATGGAGCTGGCAAGTGCACACACAGAAAGGTTCTGCAAGCTGATGCCTCACAGAAAGGTTATAATATTTTCCATTCCAGATTATGTTTTAAAAAATAGCTTTTTTCATTATTTTTGTGTTATATTACATTGCTGTTAAAAAATATATATGTATACATTTAAAAAGTCTTCAACAATGCATTACCTTAAACTTATATCTTGCCCATTACCTAAAAATTGGGCATTTGATATTTAAGGAAAGTGTGATAATTCGAAGGAGAATACACACAGGGAGTCACCTCCCTGTTGTTAACTGCTATTGCAAATATGTTGTCCACTGTAGAATATAAATCTACCTCCAAGTTATTAAGTCTCTCAGATAGTCGGTTGTGGCACCCTGCACATTTTTTCTTTAAAGCATTTTTTCCATTCTAATTATTTTGTAAATTTATTCTAAGTGGCACATATAAATATCAGAAATATATTTTTCTCCAATTACTAAAATAAGTCTGTAGATGTAGAAGTTTTAAATATGATAAAAGTATATAGACCCCGTGATTTTTCACCTCTCTTCAAAATTCTTCCCAATGCTATTTATTATTGTACATTTGTCAGTTTTCTGTGATTCTCTATTCTCACCCTCTAACACATGTATTTCTGTGCTATCCTCTATTAAAAAGCAAGCAGATATGGCTGTCTTCTTTGACGCCCACCAATACTGCTCCTTAATTCTTAAGCAATTTTAGGGGACATACATTGATTCCCTACCTCCCTCCACTCTACACTTCAGGGAAATCTGAATTTTGCTTCATTTTTCTGCGTATTGGTGAGGACTCATTGGTCTAGCACAGAGTGAAGTTCTGAATTGCTTCCTGTGTTGTTTGTGGTGGAGCTCTGTTCTAATGCTATGAAATTCTGGTGGTTTTTCCCCTTAAGAGACTGTAAGCCTTCTTCTGTTGTTTGGATGATGTCAGCATTCTCTTGTCCTTGGATATTTGTCAGTCATCAATTCAATACATCACCCACGCACTCTGGCTTTCATCCTTTAAGATCTGAGGTATTATTTGCTGCATTCCAGGTGCTTCTGCCAGTGTCTGTCATCCCTAGAAAGAGGTACATTTGAACCAGCCGAGGGAGAAAAAATATAATGATTGACGTGACTTTTGACATGATTTTTGTCAAGACGTTGGCATGCCATTTGCTGGAGAACCTATTCTAATGAACGCCTTTTACACTTCCAAGATGTGCAATCTTGTGATATGCTTGCTTTTCTTCCACCTTGATAGCCAAATGCCAATCATCTGGGAAAAAATTATGCTACTGAATAAGGTAGGATGCGATTTACCCTCTAGAAATTGAACATTTTCCTTAAGTGGTAAAAAAGGTGTTTTCTATACCTTAATATAAATCTCTGCCTTCATATTTCCTATTCATATACACTGGACAGATATCTTTGTGAATTATCCTGTTTTTTTAAGTTTCACTGGAGCATTTAATATGTCTAATACACATTTTAAAATTGCATTGGTACATATGCAGTTAATAAATTAAAGTACAGAGAAAGGTATTTTGAGTTTACACCTTCCTTGGGGAGTTCTTTTTCTCTTTAGTTCAAGTCATAGCTACTGTAGCCTCAGGCAATGAAGACTCAGCTACTTTACCAAGGCTTTCATTACTACATTCCAATAAGGTATGGTTTTCCTTTCCCACTTTTTTTTATTGGCTCGGGATTTGTATCTTAATCAAACTGTGCAAGAAATGCACTTCATCGTAAAAGAGAGTGACACTTTTACATGATGCTTCAGTTAATTAATGCCGAATTGCTGTGGAATGTTACAGGAGTACTCATGATTTTCCCATTTACATCAAATGAGTTTGCTGTGATTAATGTTATCATAGGAAATACCAAAGGAATTAATAATGATTAGGCCATTATTTCCAAGTGGTGCTGAAAACTGAGAGATCTTTATTCATTACAACAAGAGCTTAAAAAAAACCAACAAACTTGAGTTTTTCTGTTATGTGTATAACGTTCAACTTGAGTATAATGAGTCTCCAGACTCAGCACCTGACGATTTGATTCTAAATTCATTTTTCTTCCATAAGTCTTCAAATTTGGGTTCATGGTGTGTTAGGGAGAGAAGAAATACTTAATCTTTTTTGTTTTTTTGAGAAGTTCATGTTTCAGAAATTCATTTATTCATCCTAAAAGATATTAAGTACAAGTACAAATATTTATTGTGTATAAAGCCTTGGTGAAACCAAAGATGAACATGACATAGCCCTTGTTCTTGAAGAATTAGTGGAGAAAACACCCAAATAAACAAAATAAATCATAGTATTATATTCCTAAAGCTATGATATAGGTACCATAAAAGGGATAGGCAAGCACAGAGGCAGTAGTGATGAATTGTCCTTAGGATTATCTCAGAAGATTTTACAGTAAAGGTGAAATTTCAACTGTTTCTAATAATGTCTAGGCAGACAGAAGAAGCAATGTGCGAAAAGCCAAACAACAAAATCAAGTTTGTGTTTTCAGAACACAGGACAACTTTTGATGAGATTGGAACATAGGAAGTGTGCAAGGATGCTGAGCAAAAAAATGTGATGAAGAAAAAGAGTATCAAGAAAGAGTATGGCCTCGAAGTTTGAGGTCGCACCATGAGCAATGAAAGAATTTTGAACTACACCCCCATCTTTTGAATTAGTGTAGGAAACATGGGAATGAATATAAAAGAGGGTGTGGTAGTTAGATTCAGTTGTCAACTTGGCCATGTGAAGGCACCTAGTTCTGTTGCTGTGGACATGAGCCAATGGTACGTGAACCTCATCTGTTGCTGATTACATCTGTAGTCAGCTAGGAGGCATGCCTGCTGCAGTGAATGATGTTTGACTTAATTGGTTGGTGCTTAAATGAGAGAGCCCAATGTAGCACAGCCCAAGCAGCTCAACATACCTCATCTCAGCACTCGCAGCTCAGCCCAGGCCTTTGGAGACGCAGTAAGAAAGCACCCTGGGGAAAGTTGTTGGAACCCAGAGGCCTGGAGAGAAGGCCATCAGAGACCATCCTGTACCTTCCCACGTAAGAAAGCACCTCAGTTGAAAGTTACCTGCCTTTCCTCTGAAGAACTAATGAAATAAATCCCCTTTTATTAAAAGCCAATTCATCTCTGGTGTATTGCATTCCAGCAGCTAGCAAACTGGAACAGATTTGGTACTGGAGAGTGGGGTGCTGCTGTGGTTTGCAAATACCAGATATGTTGGAACAGTTTTTTTGATGGCTAAGGGGAAGATTTTGGAGGAACTGTGAAGAGAATGATGGAGAAGTCCTGGAGTGCTTGGAGTGACTGTTGGTGTAAACAGAACCACTGCCAATCTGGACAAAGGGGGACACAAAGGGACAAATTGGAGTTTGTAGAGTGAGAACCATGGGCGCTCGGGTCTGAAGCCAAGAAACCTCAGCCAGGAGAGTGGACCCACCCATATGCATGGAGAGGGTGAGTTTGCCCTGAGGGCAGAGGATGAGTCTCCCATTTCGTTGTGGTGGAAGAGTTGTGCAGCCTCAGGCCTTTGAGAAGGTACATTACACTCCTTGGGGACTGGGGAGAGCCTGGCTGCCACCACATGGAGGGGTTGAGCATGTGGCCCGGAAATGGCAGAGAGTCCAGGGGTGGCCCTGATGCCTGGAAAGAGTAGAGCCGAGAAGAGGGTGGTCTCCTCAATGTTCCCCGAGGTTGATTTGGAAAGAGGTAGGCCACCGCATAGGCCCTTGGAAAGGGTGGGACTGCCACTTTCTAAAGCCAAAGGATAAATGATTTTCAGACTTTGAAATCCCATGTTACTTGCCCTGCAGGTTTTACATCTGTGTTTCTTCCAGTTTCTCCCTATGGAAATGAAAACTTGTATCCTGTGAATATCCTCCTTTGCATATTGGCACCAGACATCTTGTTTTGAGATTCACAGATCCACAGCTAGAAGAGAATTTTTGTTTAAGGTGATGTGTGTAGTTGCCAAGTTGACAAGGGGTGGACATGTGGTAGTTAGATTCAGTTGTCAACTTGGCCAGGTGAAGGTGCCTAGTTCTGTTGCTGTGGACATGAGCCAATGGTACATGAACCTCATCTGTTGCTGATTACATCTGCAGTCGGCTAGGAGGTGTGCCTGCTGCAATGAATGATGTTTGACTTAATTGGCTGGTGCTTAATGAGAGAGCTCAATGTAGCACAGCCCAAGCAGCTCAGCATACCTTATCTCAGCACTTGCAGCTCAGCCCAGGCTTTTGGAGATGCAGAAAGAAATCACCCTGGGGAAAGTTGTTGGAACCCAGAGGCCTGGAGAGAAGGCCATCAGAGATCATCCTGTGCCTTCCCATGTAAGAAAGAACCTCAGTTGAAAGTTAGCTGCCTTTCCTCTGAAGAACTAACAGAATAAATCCCCTTTTATTAAAAGCCAATCCATCTCTGATGTGTTGCATTCTGGCAGCTAGGAAACTAGAACAGAGGGTATGCAGGACACTGAAGCCACATACTGCTAATGTATAGTTATTCTCATCCCAGCCCTGTACCTAAGTGTTACATTGCAACAAACATAATTGCTCCAAGGTTTACCTGGATGAGTGCAAAGAAGATATGAACTGGGACTGAGTTCTGTTGTCCCTGGGCTAGAAAGGCTTTGACTTCTGTGCAGTGTGATGTGAGCAGTTTCTTGAACTTGGCTATGAAAACCATAGTAGGGTTGAAAGGGGAACTTAAAAAAAAAAAATCAGCATAACTTTGTCTCTTCTTTCCTCCCCTCCAGACTTTTGGCTTTGATTGATTTTTATCACTTTAAGCCTCTTGAAAGTGGCATGATATGGTGGCATGATATTGATCCAGTAAAGTTGTTCAGGCTTGGTTTTCTCCAACTTGGTTTTTGTCCAAACATCCAGGCCACTAGTTCTTTTTTCATAACACTCATCATATATTCATACCAGAGTTGAGACCATCCCTTTTTCTGTCTACTATAACCATCAACTCTGATAGTTGAGACTGTGTTTTAACCATTTTCTTAGTTTGCCATGTTGCTGTGACAAATACTATACAACGGTTTGGCTTAAATATTGGGAATTTATTGTCTCACGGATTTTGAGCCTAGAAGATTTGCTTCCTCCCAGAGTTTGTAGTGTTCTGGCTGATGGGCAATACTTGAAGTTCCTAGACTTTTTGTTTACATAATGATGGCCTCTCCTTTCTCTCCCTGTTCCCACTGACTTCCTGCTTCTGGCCCCTCCCGTGGCTTATTTCCTCTCTGGGTCTTATTTCTTCTGCTTATAAAAGACTCCAGTAATGTGAACTAAGGCCCACCCTCATTCATTGTGCCTCACATTAACTAAAAATACTACCTTCTAGAGGTCCTCTGTACTATGAGTTCATGCACACAAGAATACAGATTAAATTTAGGAACATGTCGAATTCATTCATCTACAAACATCTTCTAATCCTTCTAAGCAAAGTTCCTTGAATACAGTAAGAGTAATAAAAAGAAAGAAAATAAAAGAAAAAAAATTTTTTAATATACAGGCTAACATGGTTTAAGTTACCTGAGCTCAAGTGTTTCCAAATGTACACGTTTAGCTTTGGGCATTTCATTGAAAATTATCTTTAAATCATGATTTCTGACAGGTTTCTTCTAATACCTTCAGAAGAACTGAGGTGGTAGAGCCTTCACTACAAGAAAAAAATTAGTATGTTTTACAGCATTTTCCCCTGTGGTTTCCTGGAATCAGGCTTCTGTCCCAAGGTCTCTCCACAGCTGCTCTGTCTAAGGTCACTTTGATTTCCTTCTCCCTTGTCCGCTGGCCTTTTCCCTGCCCCCATCTTCCTGGTCATTTCATCAGTGTTGGCATCGTTAAGTACCTGCTTCTTCTGGGGAATCCTCCTTGGCCTCCATGACACTGCAGTATTGGTTTTCCTCCTACCTTTCGACTGCTCATTTATTTTCCTTCACTGTCTCCTCTCCCTTCTATCCCCTCAGGGGATAATCCCTAAGGCCCTCTGCTCATTTTCTCTCCCTACCCCCTCCCTTAGGACAGTTAGGGAACGCTGGCGGCCTCCACTACTACTCTCCAGATCTGTCTCCCTAGCCTTTTCTATTATTACAAGTTCCAGGCCCTTTAGTGAACATTTCTGTCTGGATGTCTCACTCCCATCCACAATTTGGTTTGTCTAAAACCAAACTCACCAATGTGCCTGACCAAGCAGCTTCTCCCAAGTCATCTGTTTCTAGGTGTGGCCAGAGAATCACCCCCACTAAAAGGCTTGAACACTTGGAGTCCTGGTTAACTCATCCATCTCCTCAGTGCTCATTTATTCACCCCACAGTCTCAACCTTTCCTTCAAAGTGTCTCTACGATATATTCATTCGTCTTCATTCCTGTGGCTTCTCCCTTGGTCCCATTCCTCATAAGGTCTGGATGAAATTCAAACAGCCCTTTGCATGCTCGTCTTCTTTTCCCTCCCCATCCTAACTGTTTTTATTATTTTATTTGAGAAATTAGAAGAGAGGAAGCACCCACAAACAAACCAGAATGTTTGGAAACATATTCCCTAGATAGTAGATGTTAAACTTCTCCCATGCGATTTTTTAGGGGGATGGGGTTCTGCGTTAGAAGAGAATATAGACGCTTGTAATTTAACCTGTATTAAAACTTTTAGTGTGTATAAATTTAAAAGGAAATTATTTTGTGACTACATGGAAAAGAGAGGTGTCTTGCTCTTTCTCTAGCAGCCTCCAATGAGCTAATAAAAAGAGGTCATTTCCACAAGGTAACCTAACCTTGCAGAGTCAAAGGGCTGAGGTTTTGCCTAACTACTAATTTTAACTCCTTTTCTTATACAATTAGGTCCACACATCCAAATTCTTCCTGAGTATCAACTTGACTTTTTTTTTTCCCTCTACCTTTGTTTTCCCTTCTTCATCTTCACTCTGTGCATGGTAGTAAATAAAGGGATATCAGGAATTTGTTTGTAAAAAAACAAAACATAGCTTCTAGGTTATATCATTGAGTCAACAGACCCTTGGGCCAATTCCTTTCTTCTTCTCCACTGATGACCCTGGAGGGCGAGATGTAATGAAAAAAGGCAGGGCTCCAGGGTGAGGAGACTCCAGCCCCACCATACATTTGCACGTGATTTTAGGTGATATGCTCTGAGGCTCTGTTAGCTCACTTAGAAAATCAAAATGCTGCTGATTCACCATCCCTTATGTGCAAATCGGAAATCTAGAAACCTTTAAAAATCACATGTTTTTCACAATTCATTTTGCAGCAAAGCATGCCTGAACTGATGTGAGGTTCTATTTATCCCTTTTAGCATGATTCTTCATGTTTTGCTGTGGAAAAAAAAAATAGCATATTGCATTATGGAATGCTGTCCAAAACCCCCACTGGGGTGTTGTGGATTAAATGGAATGCATGTCATTCAGAGAAGTTCTGAATTCCTAAAGACAGCTGGCTCCAGGGTTTTCAGACGAGAAATGGACCTGTAATACCTACTTTTTAAGGTTAATTTAAACCAAATGGTGTAAGGTGTGCAAAGGGGTTTTGTAAACCATAAATCACCCTGGAAATACATTTTTGATATTGAATATTGGATTTGGTGCTCACAAACAATGCTGAGGTTGGCAGTTCTCACTGAACAAGGAGGGTATTGGTCCCCCCTACCCAGCCCTCCTCTATGTTATAATTTACTATTGTTTAGTCATAGTAGCCTGTAAGCATCAGTCCTGTAAAAGGCCAGGTCTCTAAAGGGAAAGAACTGACTGATAAAGCCATCATCCAAGAGTATTTACAAACAAATTCTCTGAATAATGTTGCATTAAAGCTATTTAAGATAACTGTCAAAGGTAAAAAGAAAAGTACCATAGAGATAAGTAATTTAACCTTTCTTTGGACTTAACTTTGCATTTGTAATCTTGGCCTGCCTTCCTGGTCCCTCTTTCCAGTATTTATCTTTATTTTCCTGAAAATTCATCCCAGTGAATTTGTCTCCACTTACAGAAGGCTAGCCAGCCACTTCCTTCAATTTCTATCCTCTTTTATTTTCCATTTTTGTTTGTGTGATTTTTTTTTGGCACGTGCAGGCTCCAGGTATCGAACCCGGGTCTCCAGCATTGCAAGTGAGAATTCTGCCATTGAACCACCCTTGCACAGCCTCCTATTTTCTATTTTTAGCAGCTTTATTGAGTATCATTGACACAAGGTATTTAAATTGTACATATATTTAAATTGTGCAGTCTGACAAGTTTTGAAATAGGTAAACATCTATTTTTAGCACCATCAATGACTTAATAGCACTCTTGTTGTCCATTTGCTTCTTTGAATGAAGTTGTTTACAGCCTCCTCTATAGAAGCAAAGAACTTCAGCCATTTTTCTCTCTTTCTCTTTTTTAAGGTCTAACCAGCAGGAGTAACTAAGGCTATTTTACAATTCCAATCTACATATAAGATGCCACACAGGTGTTATGAACCTGTACTTCCCCATCCTATTTATAATCATCTAAGTTCAGAGGAGAAACCTTGAGTCCCTGGAGACCTGAAGCACCTTCTGAATAATCACAGAAAGATTAAAGAGTGCATAGTTGCCTAATATAGATGTTATTATTTCAGTATAATGTGTAAACTGTATTCTAATGCCTTGAAATGTGACTGCTCAATAAACAATCTATAGACCTGAATATGTGGCTAAGCAAATACCCCAGTCCTCAAACTGACTGGATAAATAGGAGAGAACTGTGTTAGCGTCCTAGGTCTGTTGTTGTAAGGATTCAGATATTTAAATATATAGAAATGAGGAGCTGCCCTATAGTACACGCCTAACTCTCAGTCCTCAGTTTTCTCCATGAAATTGCCCTCTTGCTCTATGGGGGCCACCCTCACCCCACCTCCAGGATGTCCATGCCCTAATTCCTAATTCCCAGAATGTGTGAACATGTTCCCTTACATGGCGAAAGGAACTCAGCAGATACAATTACATTAAGGACCTTGAGCTAAAGAGATTATTCTGAATTATCTGAGTGGGCCCAATGCAATCATAAGGCTCCTTAAAAGTGGAAGAGGGAAGCAGAAGAAGAGAAGCCAAGGGATATATAATTATGGAAAAAGGATCAGAGAGATGCGACATTGCTGGCTTTAAAAATGGAGGAGGAGAGCCCTGAATCAAGGACTGTGGGAGGTCTCTAGAAGCTGGAAGAGCCAAGGAAATGGGTTTTCCCTTAGAGCTTGTCTAAAGGAACATAATCCTGCTGATGTGTTGATTTCAGCTCAGTGAGACCCATGTTGGACTGCTAGCCTGTGTAAGATAGTAAATTTGGCTTCTTTTAAACTACTATATTTCTGGTAATTTGTTATGGAAGCAATAGAAAACTAATATTCAAATCCACAACTTTCTAGAATTAAATCCTTTTTAAAAATCATGACTATGAGGAGGAGGAGGTGGAGGAAGAAGAGGAGACACTAGAAAAGGAGAAATAGGTGCAGGAGCAGGCAGAGGAGAACCAGAGAGAAGACAGAGCCCAGAATTTTACTCTTCAAGCAAGGCAGGTAAGCCAGGGAAGCAGAGTGCTATAGCATGCCTAGTCGGGCCACAGGATAGAGCATGTTTTCAAAGTAATTCTGAACACTTTGTAGAGCACTCAGGTAACTTAGGTAAGAGGCAGTCTGGTAGAGCCGAAAGGGCACTAATGTTGGAATTAGAGTTTCCTGAGTTAATATTGCAGTTCTCATAATACCTAGTGGGGGATTTAGGTAGGTAATTAAATCCCCTTTGTCTCTATTTTCAAATCTGTGAAATAGAGATACTACCACCCCTCATCCACGGCTATGATGAAGGTTTATTCCATAACGTGTGTCAAAGTACCGGACGCTGAGGAGGAAGTCGGCTCTGGAGGGGGTGGGGTTTTATGGAAGTTCTGACCTCTATTCTTTTGGAAGCATTATGGGAAATGTACTTTTGGGTTAAGTTTTTGGTAAATTAGGGGATTGTTTTTCAAATGACAGGAATCTTCAGAAAGTCATACAATGAGGCTTTTAAATGCTATTTGAGAATCAGAATGAATGTTGAATCAGATATAAGTAGGAAGTGAACAGTGATTTAGTTAAGAGGAAAAAGGAGAAATGAAGAGATAAGAAGAGGATACATTTTTAATGAAAATCAGAATCTTTTTTGGACTCTGATCATTCCTAACCCTCAATTTACAGAGAACAAACCTGGCCTGAATTGTAAATGGAGAGTCACCATAGGGTACAATTTGAGTAATACCCGAGTCACTATGGATGTTTAGGGGTAAAAAAAAAAAAAAACAATTTTTCGTTAGGACTGATTTTGATCTGAACACTGACTTCACCACCTTTAAAACGCTGTTTCAACCTGGAAAATTACATAAACACTCTAAGACACAGTTTTCTCATCCTGTATAATGGTTGCAAATGCTATTTTTTATTCCGTCCAAGATGTGATCAATTGTAAAAGACATCATTAGTTTATGTACCATTGAGAAAGAAAAAAATGCTCCAATTAAACTGTCTTGCCCCTGATGGTACGATGCATCTTGAGTGAAGAGATATTTAAATAGGAAGACTGTGTACGTTGGAATTGATGAAATTTATACATGAAATTAAATAAGCAAGTAAATATTAAGCACAAAGTGGATGTTCACATAATTCTAGCTCTTTTTCCATCTCTTGCTCTCTTGCACAAATTTACCTCATAACACACTCTTTATGTGTTAAGGGGTGACTCCTGAAGTCTCCTATTAAATAAAAATACATGACTTCAGAGAGTTTGGCCAGATGTCCCAGTTTGCCTGGGACAGTCCTGGTTTATGCCTCCTATCCTAATATTCCACCTTAGCACTGCCATTCACTCCCATAAGTTCCCTGTTGAGAAGATAAATTATATTGCCACCCTATTTGCAGAGAACATGGGACTAACAAACCAAAGCCCAGACTGATAAATACAGGTAAGAAATTGGGCAGGACCACTACCAAAGTACGGAGCAGGTGATCAGGTGCTAGTGGGTAGTTCTGGCCCCTGGGAGTTTGCACCTGTATCCTTGGAGCAGCTTAAAGAAGAGAATGAGAGCATTAGGCACTGAGAACTGTAATGCTGAAGGCACATTGACCAACTGGATAATTTTGCCTTGGGCTGGTCTTGATGGTAACAACTATACATGTCAAATACCAGTCAGCTCTAGATTTTAATGTGAAAGATATACTCAAGGGGAATCCTGTACCTGTGCTTTTGTGCTTTGGCCTGCACAGGGTTATGGAATGAACTGCTTTGACCAAATTAACTGATAGTTTGCATAGAAAGAGTTTATAT